>VUQR01011199.1:0-12962 GCA_015108515.1 Hemichromis elongatus | reverse complement strand
GTGTATATGAAAAAAAAAAAAAAAAAAAATAATATATAAATATATATAAAAAATAAAAATATATATAATATATATATATATATATATATATATATACATACACACACAGACATACAAAATAATATATTTTATAAATAATAAGAATCTAAGAAGATTTTGTTTTACTTTTTTTAAAAAGTCTAGAATGTTTTTCTTTTATTATAATACTCTTTTAAAAAGCATAAAACATATAAAGGCGGCAAAACCTACTCTCATATAATATAAATATTATTTTAAACAAGCAGAAATAAAACCATCCTACCGTTTAAAGGAACGTGCCTATCCAATTTGACTCGTCTCCTCTGTGCCGCTTGACTTCTTTCTATGCAGTTCACTGCTATTTATTATCTCACCTGACTGTTTCATCCTAAAGGACAGGCTTACTCCACCTCTTTTTTAAATGAGGCTTTAGTTTTGCTTTCAGTTTTTCCCTGTTTGATGCAGTCAGGTGCTATACAAACACTGTTATGTCCTATGATGTCAAAAATATAACTTCCTTTGTCTATTTTTCATTCTGTCATTTGATAAACCAACGTCTTTCCAGAAGTCATGTGTTTTCAGTTTTCACCACATGCAGGACATAAGTCTTGGAACAGGTTTGATTATTTCAGAGAAAAGAATGAAACTAGAGAGATTAACATTGTGTAACATTGCCTCTTTATTGTGTCAAAATGCTATATAACAAAAAAGAAGTCTTTGATACAATACAGTTTTTAATATTATATCTCTATCAACACAGTTTACCAAGTGCTTTTATAGTAAAAGTGAGCAGCACAGCACAAAAAAGAGATCAACTGGCAAAAGGGTAAACAGCTGTAAACTATAAAGTAATTAATATTTAGTTTGGTCATAAGCTAATTCATAAAGATGATTGGCTTGCAAAAAGTAGATAAATGGTTTAAGGATCCCTCATTTGAAGACTGTAGAATTCATCAGACCCTAGAGTTCATCTCGTGGTTGACATTTAGCTGAGTCTGATTTCAGCAGCACAGCTCTGTTAATATTTTTCGCTGCCCTGATTGCAGATTTCATTGATGTCTCAATCCAAGCATGTGGGAAGGCTGTGTGCTCACCAGCAAAGTGGACCCTGCCTTCACTGCTAAAAAGCTCCTTGGCATACTCCAAGTGTTGGTAGGGTGTGAACAAAGCGAAAGCACCCAAGCTGTAAGGATCCATGCTCCACTTTTTCACCACCACCCCAGTGCAAAAGTCCCAGACCTGTTCACCGTGAATCTTTGCCAAATCTCTCAGAGCCAGCTCTTTGAGAGCTTCATCACTTGCACCTAGAAAGAGTAGTGAATCATCAGACCAGGTGTAGGAAGCCAGGAGGACACCGATGGTCTTATTTTTTTGGAAGCTGTGGCTGGGGTAGTAGATGAAACGAGAGGGCCCGTCTGTGATGCTCTTTCCTCCTCGGATGCCGTCATTCTCCCAGAACTTGTTGTTAAAGGTGAGGAGGATTTTAGTGGAGCTGTCATAATGGACAGCCCTCAAGGCCTCCATCTTTTTGGGCGACAGAGGCGGGATGAAATCCATAAAAAGAGCTGCTTTTGTTGTGGTTGTTACTAGGACGACATCAGCATGAACATCAGTGAGAGATGACTCTTTTCCAGTTTGGTATGATACAATGACTCCTTTGTGTGAGTGACTAATACGCCTAACTTTAGAGTTCAGGAGAATAGGGATATCAAGGACCGTAAGAAAAGCTTTAGGGAGAAGATCAGATCCACCAATCACTTCAAAGTACCTATAAAAAAATATATATATAATTTCATTATTGTTGTAGTTAATATTTGTAGAAAATAAATTAGTTAATATATGTAGAAAAATATTTACATTGATGACTTCTACAATTTAATCTTTAGGCTGTCATGAATTGTTCAGAGCAGACAGAAGCAAACAGTTCATTGCGTGCGTGTGGCTGTTGGATTACGTTAAATGTTTGCATCTCTTTCTGCAGCATGTTATAACAAGTTCAGTCATCTCAATGCTATGGTGTCATTCTTTGTGTTGATAAGTGTTCCATACCTTGCGGCAAAGATACTGCCCTGATGATAAACATAGCGAAGCGTTTACATGAGAAGAGCCGTTTATATCAAAACAAGTAGTGCCAAATGAAGGCGAAAAATGCTCCGTGCTTTTTAAATGTTGACATTTTTTATTGATATAGTTGCTTACACTAAACACTGAAAACTCATACATATTGTTTTTTTGTTGTTGTTGTTATTTAACCTTTTTAATCTTCTACATAAAGACATTAAGATTTGCAGTTGTTGTTTGCAAACAAATAATTTCTATTTTACGTGAAGCCTTTGCTGCTATTAAGTGTAGCATGTTAAATGGTTCAAATGATTAAAAAGTACATTAAATATAAATATTATTATAGATTATATTTTTTTTTACATTAGTTTGTGCTTGAGTGAATCATGTGTGTAATTGTCTCATTTTGTGACCAAATAGTTGAGAAGCACTCTTACTTTTGTTGTAAATTCTACTTTGGTGAGAATAAAGATAATTTATTTATATTTTTACACATTCATCTGAAACGTAAACATGAAAAAGGTTGTTGAAGGCCCTACTTGGTGCTGTCACTGATGTCAGTTTGGTCATAGATCATCTCACTAAGTGCAGTGTACATGAGACTCTGTTCGTTGAGCAGTTCTCCAATCATTCTCAATGCTTCTGGGCTCAGATCTCCTTTTTCTTTCAGGTACTCCTATATGCAACAAAAAAATAAATTTTGTGGTGATATACATCAATATCATTTGATTAAATGTTTTTGCTAGTTAGACTTTCAAACATCAATATCCAAACACTGACAAACACTTAATTGTGTGCTGGAACAATTAAGACCACCTATTTCAGTTTTTTGGTTCATGGTAAAAATAATGTGTTTTTATGTATCCATATATCCTCATTTGTAATACAATGGCAATTATTTAAATGATTAACATTTAGAAATGACAAGACAAGTACTCTGACTCTTAAGAATGTATCCTCATTTTACAATTCATTATCTCATTATGATTTATACCTTCACAGAATAATGGTCATATTTTTTCAGTGCCGCCCAGCAGCCATGAGCTTCCACTTCATCCTTTACCTACCAAAAGAGAAGAAAGGAGAGATGCTTATTTGGAAAAGAGTCCAGAAACTTACTTATTGAATTCATTTTCTTACAATGAGCAGTCAGAAATGTTCATATTAGTTTACAATATGCCTTCATGACTGGAGGAACAGTTGCAGTTAGTGAAATCAGTTTTAATTTCTTGCTTTGACATTTCAGAATGTCATCTGTCAAAATATCCTACTTTCATCATGCTACCATCTATGTGTCAAAGTGTTCAGTGAAAAATGTTTATATGCTTTTGAAAATGCTTAATTCAGTTTAAATGCTTTAATGATTTGAACTGTTTAAAATTAAATGAAAATTAAAACCTACATGTTCACATATCACTGACCACTCTAAGATTTCTCAGGGGTCAGTGACGAGTTATGTGGTCAATAATGATCTTTGAGAAAATGGAACTAAAGGGTAGGAAACGCTGCAAATTGAATATTTGGAGGAATTAGCTACTTTATGTTTCTCCATCCATGTTTACCACACTCTTTTATACCAGAGACTCTCTTCCTTTTTTCTCACCTTCTGTAAAGCTTGCTGAAGGAGTTCATCTGCTGACTTCCCTTTCTCACTCGGCCACACATTGTACCCAAGTACATCTGGATTTGCTTGTGCTGCAAATGTTCTTTTCCTCTTTCCATTAACATGATAAAAGGTGTTAGGGTTATCCATGACGAATTCATTTAATTTGACCCCTAGGTCATCAGCAAACCATTGCACAATTCTGTAGGCAGACAAGGCCAGTGATAGTTAGATATATTTGATCCCATATGTTAAAACTAAGGAAAACACATATTTGTGAGATTTTCCTTGTTTTTTAATGCCAACCTTCAGTAGATGTAATCTGTATAGTTAAAACTTACTGGTGAAAACTTGGGATCCTCATGGCCCCCAGTTCAGCATACCACCCTTCTTTTTCATTTCTGTAGGTTTCAACTCGTCCACCAACGCGGCCACTTGCTTCTACAATGGTTACCTTGACAACCACATGAATTACAATTTAAAAAATCAAGCCAGTTATAGTGCCACTTGAAAAATGACTCATATGCAAATGTTTATCCATATAACAGATAGATTTAAAGATTGATTGTTATGATTGTTGTGTAAATGTTTTATCTGTTCCGGGTTAATTTTAAGAAAGAGTTACAAACCCTTGGAGAATAACAGACTGCTTAAATGAATGATCAAAACAGATGTGTAGAACCAAAGACGTGCAGGCAATAAAAGGGGTGATGTTGTTTAGGAAATATCATTACTAATTGTATTTAGGAAATATTAATGACAATATTGTTACTGCTTCTGCTGGTACAGCTATTGTTAATGTCTTGATGCTTGCTCACTCAGGTAAGGAAATCCCAAAAGGTTGATTCTGTTTATAAGATTAGGAAAACCTCTAGTCAGCTGAGACTGAAGAAGTCACTTTGATGAGTGATGAAACTTTTCTCCTACTGAAAATGCCATGTCCAGATGAACGGTATCAACCTTTTGGGAACTATTGTTAATGTTTTTGTTAATTGTTATATGCCATTGCTTCTATTACTATTAATCTTACTGATAAAACAGCGGTCTTTGTAGCCATTATTTGTTTCATTACTTACCATTTGCCATTGACTCTTTATCGATCTACTTTATTTATTTTTTTAAGTTTTACTACCACTAACAAGTTTTATGCAAAATTTAAAAACAATGGCTGCTTTTGCACCCCCGAAGTGAAGCACTTGCAAATAATGTACTATTACTTTATCCAAAAACTTTTGAAAACAGAGTGCCAATAAGAAGGCTGACGGTGGACATTGTTTTCGACGAGCAACTTTGCTATGTATCTCATGCAAATAATGCAAAAAAAAAAAAAAAAGAAAAGATAAGGGGGAAGTAAGGACTGTTATTCATTTCAGCGATACCAAAATCCTCATAACGGTGATTGTGTTTTTAAAATGTTATAATTTTACACTGTTAAAAAAACTGAACTCATAAGCACCCGAGTGGCATTTGCATTCTTTTTTTTTTTTTTTTACAGGTTGTAAATCTTCAGAAATCTATTTGATTTGACAGTTAACATTGCATTTATATTATCATTACATTATATTATTGTTATTATTAGGATATATGTATGATACATGTACCTTGTGTCCTGCATCTTGCAGTAACTTGGCAGCTGTCAACCCAGCCATTCCAGCTCCAACAATAACAACATGATGGGATGTGTTAATGTGTGGAAGACCAGTCTTTGCTGTCTGCATCACTTCATTATAGTCTTTGTCCTCCAGACAATCAGCCAAATGTTCTTTCAGCCTGGCAGCTGCTGTGTGACTGTGGTACAGAGTGAGCAGCAACACAGTGATAGCACCTGGAAACACAGTGAAAGGTAAAATATTTATTTCCTTCTTTTAAAACAAGAGGAAAGCATTTTTTGAAGCACCAGATTAGATAAAATTTCTAAATCTTATCAAGTCAAAATCTAGTGGAGTAACTATTTAATTGCATCATAAACAATGTGTCATTATGTCAGTAGGCTATAGTAACCACTTTTTACCCGAAAAGAATGGGTAAGGTTTCTCCTGACACAGTGTCACATGTGTTTCATGGAAAGTCCAGAAAAAGAAACAGACTTCCTCTGAAGTAAGAATGGAGTGATTAATGTGAATGAAACCCAGAAAAAAGCAGAACCACTATGCTTTTCAATCTTTATCGCAGACAGGAATATGTTTTAGGAACTGAAGAAAGTTTATGCGCACTTTCAGCAGATTGAGTATTGTACTTTTAAACATATTTACTTTTACAAGGCAGATACTTAGCTTCACAACTGCCTAACAAAACAGGTTCCCTGCTGTTGATCAGCCACACTCCATTCAGTTAAGCAATTGAATGAAAATGAAACAATAAAGGAAACAAAAACACTGTGAGGTTAATTTAGTACTCACATAATTTCCGTTGGAAATCCATCTCAGTTATTGTTGTTATGTTCTTACACTATTTGAAAAGACTGAAAAGGAAGGGAAAAACACATAATGACAGCTTGTAGCATTACTTTCAGTCTTGGAAAGTACTGAGTTCTCTTTCAAATGAAATAAAGCATTCCCCCACCTAATCCCCTGCTGTCCCCTGAAACAATGTATAACAGCTTCAATATCTGAATTTGATTTAAGCAAATGTCATCTACCGATTTATGTATCCCTTGACTTTGTTTTTTCTCTCGCTCCCTTTTCTTCTGCGAGCTTTCTGCTCAGTCTGTGGGTGTGTCTATCTGCCGTACAGGGGCAAGGTCCTGCTGGATTACCAGTCCTCTCCTGAAAGCACCAGATTCAGTCTAACACCTATGCTCTAACCACCGATTGTGTGTGTGTGTGTGTCACTTGGTGGAGATGAGAGATTCTGTTAAGGAGAGTCAGAGGACTCTGATTCATGGGACCTTCCTTCTGTTAAATTTCTATAAATAATGGATTTTTAAACTGAGAACCTCAGAAAGATTTTGCATATACCACATCTCGCACTTACACTGTAAATAAACTCACTAAACTGAGTTTGCATCTTTGAGTCCTGCAATTGACTCAGATGAATCATGTCTCTATCTAGTAAGTATAATAAAGTCTTACCTGTAGGAGCATAAACATCACTTGTGCAGGTGGAGTAACTTGAGGTGAACGAGCATCTTAAGTGCTTTCATTGATGTCGAAACGTTTACCCATTTGATCCTTGTAAAAAACACACGCACACGAATCAATTGAGCTTCACAAACTGGTTAGATCAAGTCATCAATCAACAATTATCCATCAGGTCAACAGCCATTTCATGTCAAAAGAACTGTGCCAAAAACGGAAGTGAAAGAAAAGCAAACTTTTATTTCTTTTATTGTTTAATGGAGGATTTTATGTGGTAACCATGTGCTTGTCATTCACTGTGTCGCATGTGCTGTGGTTTCCAGATGAAACGTAATGTAATTTCCAGTATAATTTTCAAAGGGATTTTTCTTTTATGGTGACATTTGAAAGCAAACTTTTACCCAGATAAACTTAAGACTGGAAAACGCTCCACAAACAAGAGAGAGCAGGTTGCAATAAAAAGTAGAGGATGCATAAAACAGAGGCCCATCTAAACTTTATTACCATACGAAAAAGGCATTTGGTTCATGCGCGACACATTGTTAACTATGATTATACTAATTAATGTTAGAATATAAATCACCCATTCTACGTAGTTAACTCTTTAAGAAGATTATATAGTGGGTCGGTTTTACTTTAATTTTGATATAAACCTTTTAAGAAAGCATCCAGCATTTTAAGAAACCTCTAAAACAGTAATAAAAACAACTGGGCCATCACCCAAAACTGCATAGTTACATAGTTTCAGTGTATAGTTGTTTCAATCAGACAGTGTGCTTGTTTACATTCATGTCCTGAACGCCACTTCATTTTCTAAATCATGCACCAGCCACCAAAACTAAAATGGGTTTTGAACTTTTGACTCAGTATTGGCCTCCTAGAAGTTCAATTATGATGACTTATAATAACATATACAGTGGTAACTTGAGATGGTGACATGCCGCTGAGATACAATTTCCTATACTAGGGTGCAATTTACTTCTGCTTATCCAATTCAGGTTCAACTTATCCAGTTTTCATAGGGCAAAAGGCAGGCTGTAGTCTGTACAGGCTGTCATCTTGATGTTGTCTTGATGCACACACTCACACCCATGCTCAATGAAGAATTGTTAACTAACCTAAATGTATGCATGGAGAAAGAGAGGGAGTTCATACAGATATGGGAAAACATGTTTAAGCCACACAAAAAGACCTAACCCAGGATTTGAACCCAGGACCCAAGTGCTACACACCATGTGAATTCTTGAATAATAAAAAAAATACTCCAAATACGACTTGTAATTACTTAAAACCCCAAACTTATGTCTGGGTCTTAAAACTTGCTGAGAAACTAAAAACTCCTTCTATTGAGATTTTGAAGCTTTCGATATCTTACATGTGGGAAAATGAAAAACTATGAAACTATCATTTTAGGATCTATGTGTGGTTGGTGTGGTGGCACAGGATCTTCCATTAAACAATTTTCTTTTCACTTCCATTTTCAACATCATTTTTTCTGTTTCTGTCTTAGTACGGTTGATCCAGTGAGTTAATATAATTTGCAATAACTCTTTTGCTCCAAGCTTTAGTTATTGAGTATTCCTTTATATTTAGGTGTGTCATGTGCAGATGCCTTATGAGAATCTGCTTCTGTCTTTGCTGAAACCCACAGAAAAAAACCCACCGTCAGAACAGCCATTTTCATGTGGAGAATCTGAGAAAAAGGATATAAAACAAGCAAATGCTGACATGACACCTTCATCTGTAAGGGCACATCCAAAAAAAACCAAAAAAAAACATGAACTAAGCAGTTGGTGCAAGTAGGATTTTTTTTTTCTTTGCCATCTATGACGCATATGGGGTCAAGTTTGACCCCTACCGTTCTTTTGAAAATCATGTCACCTCAATTTGCGAAACCTCTTTTTTCCACCTCCGTAACATTTCCAAATTGCGCCCCTCCCTTTCCCTTTCAACTGCAGAGAAGCTCGTCCACACCTTTGTCTCCTCCAGGCTGGACTACTGTAATGCACTCCTGTTGGGAATCCCCGGCAGGAGCATTCAAAAGCTCCAGTTTGTGCAGAATAGTGCTGCCAGGGTCCTAATGGGGGTGTGGAAATATGAGCACATTACCCCCATCCTCAAATCCCTTCACTGGCTCCCTGTTCACCTCCGCACAGAATACAAGATTCTCCTTCACACCCAACACTGTTTGCACGGTACGGCCCTCACATACCTCACTGATCTTATGCTGGCACTAGGTATTTTCTGTTCTGTTTTCCCTCTGGTGGTTGTTTTGTGTATTTTTGCTCTGCTGGATCTGGCCAGGGGCAACTTCGCCTTTGTTAATCTGTTGCCATCCGTGCCTTCACAAGTTGATAAACGGCATCATATGTTTGTTATCGCTGAGACAACTTGTGTGAATTAGTTGGTATAGTTTGAATTTAATTTGAATCGGTGTATAACCTAAGCTAGTAAGGATAAGCTGGCTCGTATGCCATGTGGTTTCTTTGACATTTTGATCATGAGTGTGATTTCATTTTTTTTATTCAGGGACTCAATAAGCATATAAATATTGTTGTTTATATTTTTAAATATGTGACTCACTGGTGTGTTTGTTATATTGTATATTGATGCAACATTTTTATTGGTTTATTTCTGGTTTTGTCAACAGTTTCACACTTTTTCCTTATTAAATCATCGAACTCAACTCATCGGCCTGTTCCTTGGATTTTGATTAATAGAGTGTTTAGCTGTCTGTATAGCTGAGTCTACGTTCACGAGGACAACACTTAGTGAGGATAGAACAGATCTCCTTTCCCCAAACACCTCCACCCGGACCAGAGCAGGCCAAACGCACCTACTGGTCGTGCCTAGGACACGGCTCAAAACTATGTGCGACAGGGATTTCAAAGCAACCACCCCTCGACTGTGGAATGAGCTCCCAGAACAACTTAGAGCCCCCAAGACTGTGGATGTTTTTAAAAGAGAACTGAACTTTTTTATAAAACTGTACTTTTAATTGCTTGTGAATTTGTTTTTACCTATTATTTTTTTAATCTGTTTGATCTTTATAGCACTTTGAGATTTGATATCAAATGTTTAGTGCATTATAAATAAAATTCATTATTATTATTTTTATAATGCTTTCTGTAAAATGTCAATAAAATGATTGAATCAAGTTTTATTTTCTCTTTCCCAGATGCCAAACATGAACTAAAACCTGTTTACACTGTCTTTTTTATACCACTACACCCTGTTAATCTAGAACAATGAAAGGCAGCACAGACAACTTCAGTGAGTTACTTAGAATAACATTATAACGTCTTTGTAGGACACCTTAGATCATGGCATTAATGTGAATGTTACTTTGATACCTTCCAATTATGTGAACACTGCAGACTATGTACAAAGCATTACTAATAGGACCGCAGCCAACCATGCAAGAGATTTCCGCCCTACTACAGTGCAAAACTGGTTGAGGAAACACAACAAAGAGCCCAAGGTGTTCACTCAGCCTCCAAGCTCTGTAGAAAACCACTGTGAAAAACATTTAATCCACTGAAGCGCCACCTTGCAATGCACAAAACCCAAAGGATCCTTTGTTAACAGGTGGCATACTCCATGTTGTGACCTGATCAACACCCTCTGAAAACAGCCATCTGTTGACCCAGTGGTCTTAGTTAATTATAGGCCAATCTCCAACCATGCTTTCATCTCAAAAATTCTTGAAAGTGTAGTTGTCAAAGAGCTAACAGATCATCTGCAGAGGGTTGGCTTATTTGAAGACTTTCAGTCAGGTTTCAGCTCATGACAGCACAGAAACAGCTTCAGTGATGGTTACCAATGATCTTCTTATGGCCTCTGACAGTGGACTCATCTCTGTGCTTGTCCTGCTAGACCTCAGTGCAGCGTTCCATACTGTTGACCATAATATTCTATTAGAGCAATCAGAACATGCTGAAGGTATTACAGATACTGTGCTGCAGTGGTTTGTATCACATCTATCTAATAGACTCCAATTTGTTCATGTAAATGGAGAGTCCTCTTCATACACTAAGGCAGGGGTCACTAACAAGCGGAGCGGGGTCCGAGTCCAGACCCAGTCGCCATCCTATATGGACCTGGACCTATAGTTAACAAAATATTAAATTTAATTTTGACGGGGCGATTCAATTTTAAGCGGTAACATTACATTGTATTAGACCAGGGAACATAAAGACCAATTGTGTTAAGCCACCCATGTGACACTACTTAGCCAATCACATCTGCGCATTCAAGGTGATCGCAACGCTGAGTGCAGACACAGACAGAGGAAAGAGACGGTGAGAGGCGAATGACAAGCGAGATGATTAACGATACAGTGAGACAAGACGTGAGTGGGAGTCACAAGAGGTAAAACAACGATGGTGCTTTCAAAAAAGAGAAAAGTAGACACAGAAAATAGAACTTTCAAGACTGAATGGACCGACGCATATATGTTCATTCTTCCGGCCGCGAGCAGCAAACCAGTGTGTCTCATATGTTCAGAAACCGTGGCACTGATTAAAAGTGGCAATGTCAAACGCCACTATGAGACAAAGCACAAAGCTTTTGAACAATCATACCCACCCAAATCTGAACTCAGGTCCCAGAAAATTAGCAGTCTCAGAGCCCAATATGATCAATCCACAAGGATCTTAACCAGTTCTTTCACTGCCCAACAACGTGCTCATGAATGTTCCCTCAGAGTTGCTTGGATTTTAGGTCAACACAAAAAGCCCTTTGCAGATGCAGGTGTTGTCAAAGAGTGCATGAGTGCAGTAGCACAAACATTACTTGAGGGTAAACAAAAAGAAGAGCTTTGTGACAAAATAAAGCAAATACCTATGTCAGCATCAACAGCCACAAAGAGAAGTGAAATATTAGCTCAGGATGTGCTATCTCAGCTGGAAGAAGCTATTCATAAGACACCATGTGTAGGCTTGGCTGTAGATGAGTCCACTGATGTGTCTGACAATGCTCAGCTGTTAGTTTATGTAAGGTTCTTCAACAACGATAAGAAAGAGTTCTGTGAAGACCTGCTAGGTGTAACTTCCCTTCACAGCACTACAAGAGGAGAGGATATTTACCTGGCCATTAAGGAAATGTTAACAAAGCGAGGAATAGAGCCAAACCAAGTTGTTTCAATAACCACAGATGGAGCCCCTGCTATGATGGGGAGAGAGAAAGGAGCTGTAGCAAGAATGAAAGAGGACAATCCTGAGCTAATCTCTTACCATTGCATTATTCATCAGTCTGTCTTATGCTCCACCCTGTCAGATGAGTATGCTGAGGTGATGAAAACAATGATCAAAATGATAAATTTTCTCAGGGCATCTTCTTCTTGTCAGCATCGCATGCTCAGGGATTTTCTCAGAGAAGTTGATGCACATGCTGATGATCTTCTGCTTCACAACAATGTGAGATGGCTTAGCAAAGGCAGGGCATTGGAGCGATTTTGGTCCATCAGAAGTGAAGTAGCAGCTTTCTTGGAAGAGCTGGAAAGTCAGAAAGCAACAAACTTTTCTCTCTTTTTAAATGATGGGAAAAACATGAATATTGTGGCCTTTTTGGTTGATATCACTTCACACCTGAATGAACTGAATTTGAAGCTGCAGGGCAAGGACAATTCAATTTGTGAACTGATGACAGCTGTCCGCTCCTTTCAGAGGAAACTAGTGTTCAAAGAAGACCTGCAAGGAGACTATGCACACTTCCCAACAGTGAAGGAACAGGTTCAGGGACAGAGAGATGTGTCCTCTTTTGTTGACTTTGTTGATAAGCTGATTGAAAACTTCAGCAAACGTTTTGATAGCTTCAGCTTTGGACAGCAGCTCACCATATTCATAAAGAACCCATTTCTCATCACTGATGTCAGAGGGTTCTCAAAGGAAGTCACACAGCACTTCAAGTGGGCAAATGCTGGGCCTCTTCAAATGCAACTGGTTGATCTCCAAGCAGATGTGGCCCTGAAAGAGCAGTTTGGAAGAACTGAACCTGCCACTTTCTGGCTCCAAATGGTCTCTGAGACAGCTTTCCCAAATCTGAGGAAAGTAGCCCTGTACATCTTGACCATGTTTGGCTCCACATACAGCTGTGAGGCAGCTTTCTCCACAATGAACATAATAAAAACTAAATATCGTTCCAGGCTCACCAATGAGTACCTACACACGTGAATGAGAATGGCCCTGACACCATTTCAGCCC
>VUQR01011198.1:0-22848 GCA_015108515.1 Hemichromis elongatus | reverse complement strand
TACGAAACAAACCTTACAGTCCCCCCCCCCCCCCCCCGCTTGTTTCCACCATGTTTTTATTCATCGACTTTACATCAGTGCCTTTGATGGTTACCAGCTCCACAATAATCCTGATTATTTAAACCTGAGATGCTTGATTTTGATTTTCTCTCTTTTTATTTTTTTCCTTAAACAAAGCGCTCTCCTTCAATGCCAAATTTTATTTTTACGATAAAACAAAACAATCTTTACAGTTTTCCTCAAACTGCAAGAGAATACGAGTACTGGAAAGCGGTACACAAGCCATTTTCAATACAACTTTATTTGAAGTTGCAGTCATTTCATTTTGCTCAGACTCATTGTTAACTTGCTGGTCTTTGGACTGCTAACCAGCATGTAAGGTGTTATATACAAATAAAGTTTTACTCATTGGGTAAAAATGGTAAATGGCCTGTATTTGTATAGCGCTTTACATTCAGTCACACACTGGTGATGGTGAGCTACATTGTAGCCACAGCTGCCCTGGGGGCTGCCGGACACTGGGGGGCGCCACCGGGCCCTCTGACCACCACCAGTAGGCAAATGGGTGAAGTGTCTTGCCCAAGGACACAACGACCGAGACTGTCGGAGCCGGGGCTCGAACCAGCAACCTTCCAATTACAAGACGAACTGCCAACTCTTTGAGCCACGTCTTCATCCACTGGTGTCTAGGTGCCTCTAATGACTTTAAAATCCATCATTGGTGAGACGCCTTACCTGTAAGGCCAACCTTTTTACGACACATGAAGCACCGGTTCTTCTTGGGTTTAGGGGGCTCGGGGCTATTGGACTCTTCACTGCCAGCAGTGGAGGGATGAGAGGCTGAGACGGCTGGCTGACTCACAACTGGAAAAGGAAGGAAAAACATTAAACTACAGCGAGGCCATTGTGCAAAGGTTCGTAAACTGGATGGTGAAAATACATATATAGTGTAAAAAATACAATTCTTTCATTTCTACCTTAAATCACCTCTCACTAATGACCGTTTTGTCATTTTATGGTAAAAGCAGAACATAAACCTGTTAGTCACATTTTTCCACCCTCAGGACTGAACATGTGTACTCAGTGAAACGGTTGTCAGGCTGGCGACCTTTCCAGGGTGTAGCCTGCCTCTCGCGCTGACACAGCTGACAAAACAGATCCATTTTTGGTGCCCACCTGGCTCTATGAGCTCCACTTTGCTCCCTGATGCTCCGTTCTCCTCAGAGGAGAGACTCATCTCAGTCATCTGCTGTGTTACAGAAACGGCAGGTGAAATCCCACTGCAAAGGATCAAAGAGAGAAAACTAAATAACCAGACTTAAAGCGGACTTATTGTTCTCTTACAGTATTTTTCGGTCCATAAGGAGCACCGGATGCTAAGGCTTTACTTTACTCAACTCATTCTTCTTGCTTCGGTACCATTGATTCATTAATGTTGAATTCTCTCACAGCGGCTATGTTCCCATGTTGTTGCAGTATATCAGAGGTGGCCAACTCCAGGCCTCGAGGGCCGGTGTCCTGCAGGTTTTAGATGGGTCCTTGATCCATCACAGCTGATTTCAATGGCTAAATTACCTCCTGATCATGTCTTGAAGTTCTCCAGAGGCCTGGTAAACTAATCATTTGATTCAGGTGTGCTGACCCAGGGTGAGATCTAAAACCTGCAGGACACCGGCCCTCGAGGCCTGGAGTTGGCCAGCCCTGCATTATCTTATGACTAACCTGGTACTGTGGATTTGACTTAGGGACCTGAAACGGTCCATTTTGGACCCAGATTACTGCACAAGGCTCCTGACTACGGTAGCCGTAATGCTCCAACAATCCATCAAGCCGTAGCTTACCAAAGTCATACTATGTACAAGTACTCCTGGCACTAAATGTAGATGTTTCGTTCCATGAATCTCTAAGATGTCACTTTAAATGTACAAGCCCAGATATGATCGCCTTAGACAGAGAAAAAACTAATCAAAGTCTGCTTTAAGGGAGAGGATCTAAAAATGCACATTTCAGACAGTGGCTGTATTTGTCAATTTGAATTGTGAATCATGCCAACTGCTCTCCAGGAATCAAAAAATACAAATATGGACCTGAAAATAAGCAGAAAAGAGCTGAAACAAGTTTCCTTTGTAGGGTCGCTGGGTTCAGTCTAAGAGACAGGAAACCGAAGCAAACTGGAGCAGAGCTGCTGCTCCTACATACTTCCCGTTGGAGGTTTTCAGGGCATGCCCAACCAGAAGACGCCAAGGTTGACCCTGAACCCTCTGACATGATTATACATCTGGTCTGGGCATGCCCCGGGATCCCCCAGGAGAAATGGGGAAGTGGGGCTGAGGAGAAGGACATCTGGGAATACCCTGCCTACCCTACTGCCACTGCAAGCCCAATGTTAGATAAGCAGAAGACCATGAATGGATGGAAACTTCACATGGTCCTCTGAGGTCACAAAATAACTGTACAGCTGTAGGAGCACTGATTGGCTTTAAAAAAAAATCCAGGTTTTTACCTCTATATAAACTAAATCTTAATGATTGCTGATGTTTTACACTCCTGCCATAGATGCCACTTTCTGTCATTGTTTGAAGATACCGGTAATACCGGCACCTGCTGGGTCCGCTCACCTGAGTGCCTCTGTGGCGGCGGCAGCATCAGAGGCGGCGGCCTCAGCTGCCACCTCTGCAGCAGCAACTGCAGCAGCGGCAGCATTATTCAGGGTGGCCTCTAACCTCTGGATGGCAGAAGCCTCAGCTGTGGAGCTACTGCTGCTGCCTGAGGACAAATACATCACAGCATGCCACAGTGAGACACGGGGGATGAAGGCAGAGCAGCTGCACACAGACGAGGGGAAGAGAAAAAACCCGAGGTCTTACCCACGCCACTCAAAGAACCAACTCCTCCGTTGTTCTGTCGTGACAGGTGCTCCTTATGGCACACTGAGCACATGCCGTTAGTCCGGGGATTGCCATAAAAACCACAGCCAGTGGCACAGAGCATAGGAACTGGGCTTTGATTGGTCTCCTGGGCCATAGCGGTATTTCTGCCACCTGATGAGCTGACCTGGAGGCACACACACAAAAATAATAAAAAGGCACCGTTACCACAGCAAACACACAGGACAAGAAATTTTACACTGGAGTCACCTAACACAGAGACGATACTGAAGAGCAAAGAAACGTCCGAGTCCTAAACCCGAAGCAGTTACATCCATCTACATCGTGTATATGTGATTTTTATTAAATCACACCGACTCGGCTGGCAGCTGTCACCAAGCCAATTATCAACACTAGCCTCACATGCTTACATCTCATTTTCTGTAATCAACTCAATTACTTGTTATTTTTTTGGGGACACACATTTTAAAGTGCGGCCAATCCCCAAAAACTTCTCTCCAGCCAATAAATCAGGCTGTTGCTTCGAGTTTCACTTTAGTTTGGTGTTCTCCCTGAATAGTTAGTCATGTGATTTATAAGCTCATAATATCTGGATATTTGCCCACTGGATCCTGGGGTATTTGCATTATTTTAATGTGAAATAAATTCTCAGCTTGTCCAGCTGATCTTTTACTTTATTAAGACACTTATTACATTGGGTTCTATAATCCTTTATTTTGACTTTTATTAATTAGGCTCCTTCATCCTACTTATTGTTTTGTGCTTATCCGAGTTAGTGACTAATTTGTGTATTTATGTGACATTTCAAAATAAGTTTTATTAAGGATCCTACTTTTTAGCTATTCTGTTACAGGTCATGTGTGCTGCAAAAGGAATTTTAACTTACTTATATAAAATTTAATACAATAATATGAAAATAAAATATTAGTTGGTTCAAAAGTGGGTTCAAACAGGAAAGGGAGCAGCGACAGAGTTCACAAGGAAGGAAGAAGCTCAAACAAAAAGTACAGACGGTGACTACATGAGTGTGCTTTTCATCTCTGAGTTTCACTTCAGTGCTAAAGAAAAGAGGCCTTTGTCTATTGTGACTTTACTCCACTCAGAAAGGCTCAGCCAACAGACTAAACACCACCACAAAAAAGGACGAGCCCAGTTTTTGACACTCCCCCAGTGACGGTACACAACAACATGTACATGTTTTCCAAGCACCTACGTATCACCACCTCTAGCACTTCAGCCACTTGTCATACCTGAAAATATAAATGAATAAAAATCCACTGAAGACATCTTACAGCTTCACAAGGACAGCTTTCACCGTCTCGCTGTTTAAGTGTGAGCGAGAAGCAAGGCTTCAGAGTGGCAGTGAGAAGGAATACCGAGACCTTCTAATGCTGTTAGTTTCCCTCCGACTGATCATTGTAGCTATAAATCACAGCATAACCACTGATTAATGGTGACAGTGATTATTAACTTCTACATCAATCCCCGAAGAAAAGCTAATGACTCATATTTTAATCTAATAAAATAAATCCCAATAAAACTTCCCTTAATTCCCTTTAATTGAGCTTCAGGGGACACCTTACTATTTTCTTTACATAATAAAACTGCTTAGGTGTCATCACATGACCTGAGCCTCAGGTGCCACAAACCAGATAACAGTGTGGAGGCAGGCTGTAAACGGTCTTGGTTAAAGATGTCAAAGATGTTATTTATTTAGTGTGTAAACCAAACAGCATTCATGGCCTTTGCTTGAAAAGACAGAGTGCAGAGGGGAGGGGGGGGCATCTTTAATCATTGCTCAGACTACACAGTCATTTCTGTTTCAATGGTCAGTCAGTCAGATTAGGTGGTCAGAAAATTGCATCTTCCTGACAAATGAATCATGTTTGTGGTCATAAATGACATTTGTGTGTGACCATGCAAACATGTAGCTGAAGCTCTCTATGCACCAATGTCTTCTAGAGATGGTCCTCGTCCAATTACAGTGATCATGTCTGTAAGTATGAAAATTCTTCAACAGCACAAACTGAGTCAAATCTAATGGTCAAAATGGTAAAAACCGTCCTGCAAGAATTTGCCAAAAGTTGCCAACATCAGCATGGCTGATCAGCAGCATCGCTTCCTTACAGGTTAAATGTGCAGCTACGGTTGATACACTGGTCATTATCAAAGTTTTCTACAGCAAATCTCATTTTCTTGACCTCGTTTCCCATCTGAAACTCTGAACTTCAGCAGTGATAGATAGAAAGACCAAAAAGCAGTAAAATGAACCAACTTCAAATAAAAATATAAACATAACTAAACCAGGTACTAAAAAGAATTAACATAAATGCTAAAAAACCAGATGAAACCAAAGTAAATGCACAAAAAAGAGAATACACAACAAAAATGATTAGGTAACTTCTTTTTACCCAAAGCTGAAAGCAGCTTGCTTCAAAATTAACCAGGAGAAGAGAGCTCAGTTAAACATTGATGAACGAGCAGCCAAAAGAAAGTGCCAAGTAAAACTCAATGAAATGCTAAATCAAATAAAAATTATATTGAAAATACTTTTAAATAACAAGGCTTAAATGTTTTTAAAGCTAAAAAGTAACTACAGTTTTACTAAAGTCAAATATAAAGCTAAAGCTACATTTTATTAAGCTCTCGACACAAAATTACAGAATTATTTTTTAAGTGAAGCAAAATGAAAAATGAAATAAAACAATCAGATGCAAAAAACTACAGAAAATTCAAGAAAGAAAATCTAAAAATGTGATAAGCTGGATATAACTAGTATTTTGTGAATTTCTAGTAAAATGCTCATTTAAAAAAAAACAAAGAAAACCGACTGTATAAAAACGATGCGATGCAAACTGTCTTCCTCAAAGCTCAGAACAGTTTCCTGCCAGTCAAGTTTAGTGTAAACAGCTGCTGCAGCCTTGTGATCGCAAACATTTTTAAAGGAAGTTGTGAAGATACTGCTTCAAAGGAAATCAGCTGTCTACAGTTACAATTTGTACACAGTGGAAGCAAAAGGGGAAGAATTCACATGGCCAAGTTCATATTCTGGTGAGTTACACTAGTCTTTCTCCTCTTCCCTAAAACCGTGGATCGTAACCCACCACTGCAAGGTGCAGCTTCACGTGTGCGTGACTGCGGAGCTCCACTACCAGCCAGGCTCACATGGACATGTGCATGAGGGCTTTCCACTGTCACAGGAGTGCAATGTGACACACACACACACACACACACACACACACACACACACACACACACGAGTTACCTCAATACGCCAACGCTGTGAACACATCTATTTATAGACAACCTCAGGAGTCCTGCAGCCAGAGCCAGAGCTGGAATCGTGCCTAAAATTTGTATCCACGTCAGAGCCAAGGTTTCTCCTTAAACATAAGAACAGCCCACACACACTTTGCTGGCACATGCAGGTGAAGGAATTTAAACACAGGGGTAACCATAAAAAGTCATCACAACACCTGTGGATAACACAAAGAGCAGCTGGAGCACCTTTGTCACCCAGACAAAAGGCGAGTCACCCCTCAGCTGTACTTCTACCTTAATCCCGGAGCTAAAAACACATTTATATATCCCTAAAGGGCTCAGTCAAGTGAGCAAATATCATTCATCTTCAACTACTTCACAGCACACAAACAGGGCCACACAGCCGTTTTACTTCTACAAATCCACTGAGTCATGCTAGCAAGCTAATGCATGCTTCTGGTGTTTTAACCCTCTTTAAAAAACAAAAATTAACAACTAGTCATTCCTTGTGGTGCTTGATAACACCGCGGGCATTTTTCGAGTTAAAGCTGTGGTTTAAATGGTTACTTAGAAATATTAGATAACTAAAGCCAGGCTCCTTGCTAAGTATGAGTCTCCCCATCTCCCCGTTAGCATGCTAAAGGCTACCTGCAGCTAGCAAGCTTAGCACGACTTGTTTGCTTTGTTCGTGCTTTTGTTTTTTGTTTAGATGTACAAAAAATTCACAGACAGAAGGTTCTACGAGTCTTAAAAAACAGGATCAAAGGGACAATTATACTCCAAAAAAACCCTAAATAAATCGATGCCAATTACAAACAAACTAGGAAAATTCAGATTCTACCGAGAGCTGCGGATAGGTTTAAGTTGAAAAAAGGCGATTGTTAGATAGAGGACAGATCAGTTTTTAAACAGCTGCAAGGTTAATGTCTGGTTTAGCAGCTATATAGGCTTCTAAACCTATTTAACGTGCAGTCCTACGGTTGGAAAACTTTTTAAGGACACGTACACGTGTTAAGCAGCCAGACAGTCACTTTAATCCTCGCTAATTAAGTAAGCCAATTTTACACCAACGTCGACGTTACTTGTTTTGGAAAATGTGCTTTTTGGTTTGTAGCTACAATTAGTCCTAGGCTGAGAGACTTCCCGAAACAACTACTAAGTAACTAACCAACCAGCAGACTGCGGTTTAACTACTCGGTGTTAGCTTACCTTTTTGTGCCAAAGAATCGCTGTTTTTCTCTTGGCGCTGACTAACTAGGGCCGTCTAGGTTTAATCGTCACTTGTGCCCTTTTCTTTTCGGTCCTCTCTCCGTCTGGGAGTGGTGTTAGTTGCTCCCGCTGACGTCCTTAGTCTAAGAGAGTTAGTGGCATCTGTTTAGTTTTACGTGTTACGTTTGCGTCCTCCCTGCTTCCGGTACACGTCATGGAAAGTGTGATCCTCTGATTGGAGGGCAGAGTTGTTGGAGAAGAGCCACTAAAGATTTCAGGACAGAGCGGTCTTGGTTTCTACAAACATACCTTTACCCCACATAAACAAACATCTGTGTAGAAAAACAATTTCAAAACATCCACACAGCACTAAATGTAACGAGAGCGGACAAAAACAAAACAGCACAAAACATGACACATCTACACTCCACAGGTGCTGCTGTAGTGATTTTTGTTTAATTAGTAAAGTGTTTCCAAGGGAGAAGACTAGACTTGACCAACATTAAAAAGACCATTTTGGACTCTTCCTAATATACAGACAGACAGAACCGGTCCACTGATGACACCCTCACATATGGATGAACATGTAGCGGTTGTCAGAAGTTTAAATACACAAATCATTAACATGAATGTCAAGGTAATTTTGTGCTTTTAATTAGTTATTTGAACTTTTTTGATTTTACAGTGTAAATCTCTTTAAAAACAAAAAATGGGTTCACATATTTGAATGTATTTTAGATTGAAATTCACACAAGCAAATATACTTATTAAATATATAATAAGTGTCTCTAAAGGTTCTACAAAATATGTCTTGTAGAACCTGTGAATGTCAGTGAAACATCATGAGTCAGAGCTGAAAACCTGACATAGAGCCGTGAGCATTGGAACCAGTCAGGGGTGCATGCTGACGCCTCTCCTTTACACTGTCTTCTTGTTTGACTGTGTGGCTTTCGTATAAAGTTTGATCACTGATGCAGAGGCGACGACATAGAAGTGTCAGGACTGGTGGCGTGGTGTCAGGAAATAATCACTCTCTAGATGTAGAAAACACCACAGAAGTGATTACTGTACATCAGTATAAGGCAGAGATAGAGAGAGTAACAACCTTTAAATTCCTCTCTTACCTGGTCTCACAACAGCCAGCACATTCTGAAAAATTCTTAGATGGCTGATGGAAATTTGGCACGTCAACCAGAAACTTCTACATATGTAGAGGTAAGAGTTTGCAGTTACAGTTCCAGTGCGGCATGGAGGCTGCATTGTTCTCCAGTAAACAACACAATATTGGAGCAGCCTTCCTGTCACTACAACTCTTTTTGAGTAAAATAAAAAGTACATATTAGGTTACCAGACTTTTGGGGGAGGTCCTAATGTAATTCCAGCTGCTCAACATGTATGTATGTATTTTTTCAGAATGGGTCTAAAGTTTTCAACTGGCACCTTGCCTCAAGTGACCTCAGTAGCTCACAGGGCAGCATGGTAGACAATGTTTTACAGAGCTTTCACACCATGGCCTTAGTGATGGTGATGGCTCAGGCTTTTTTTCACACCGTGGAAACTCACATGATCGCCTAAACGACCCTCAGGACGGCCTCCAAGAGAACAACAACCATCACGGATCAAACCCCTGGGACTCTACATCAGTTGTTTTAGAACTGAAGAAGCCTCTTGGATGACCAATAAGAAGCCCAGTTGCCTTCTTTTCAAGCACTTGACACTACCATGATCTGGATAACTTGTACCCTTCTTCTATAATAGAGCTTTAACCTGAATTTGTGGACACAGTGAACTGTGTTCACAGACATTGACTTCTGGAAGTGTTCATGAGCTCATTCAATGGTTCCCAGAATCATGCCTGTTTGTAATGTGGTGCTGCTTGAGGGCCCAAAGATCACATTTATTCACTTCCCAGCCTTGTCCAGTGCACACAGACATGAGTCTGTAGAGTCTCTGAGCTTTTTCATAAGATTGTAGTATTCACGGTATGATGATGACATAGTCAAAGCCTTCACTATTTCACGTTGAGTCTGAAAGTGCTCCACAATTTGTAGATGCAGATTACTGCACATTTGTAAACCTGTGCCCATCTTCTACTTCTCTATGATGCTCTTTTTAACCCAGTCATGTTACTTACCTCTTGGCACCTAGCTTTATTAGAAGTAAAAACTTCCCACAGCTGTTTTTCTAGACTTTTGGTGTCACAGCTTTCATTGTCCCTATTTTTTTTTTTTTTTGAGATGTGTTCCTGAGATCAAATTCAAAATAACTTTATTTTTCTGGTAAAATGGTACGTTTCTCTGTCTAAAAATGTGACGTTTCCTGTGCTCTACTGTAAATAAAATATGGGTTAATTTGATGTGCATATTATTGCATTCTGCTGTTATTTTAAAAATACATGGAGATGGAAAGAGATTAATAATGTAACCTTTTTAATGATGACAATAGTGAACTGTTATACATCATGAGTTGTGTGAGAAATTCTATGTTAAATTTAGACTTTTAAAAGCTATAAAAGAAAAATAAAAGCCAAACCAGCCTCCATCGTTTAAGAAGGCATTTACTGAGGCAGCTCTGTATAGCAAGAACTGACTTTTATGACACTAAATGAAATAACAGACCTATCAAAAATATCATGTTAAAGTCAATCATACTCAAAATATAAGGAATTCTGTTCTGAACGAATTTGAGGTAATAGAAGTTAAAGTAACGCAATGAAATAAAATTTTTATATTTTTATTTCCTTTCCGATCTAAAGTGAAAGAGGTCAACTTTGACTTATCTTACTTATTACTTATTTAAAGAACAGCTTTAGCAAAAAGGCCTATAAAATAGCAGGACGTAACAGGAAAAGGAAATGAACACCAAGAAGCCAAATCACGTGACCATAAGTTGTCCGGGGAATGCATTTCAAACAGGTGCGTTTGACCAATCAGACGCTCCGGAGAGTTCTAAGTCAGCGAATCAGCTTGCTGCGAGCGAGGATTTAAACCAAGACGCTGTTTCGCGACTATACGCCACACCGTTCACCATTACGACTCTGCCCCTGTTTGTTGAAGCATCGCTCGTTTCGAAATGGCTCTCAGAGTGACCCGGGTAAGACTCTCATCTTTATTTATTGCGATCTATATTTTATTTATTATTATTCTGGGGAAGCATCTAGAAGCGCTTACTCGAAGACTGACCTTTTCGCTTAAAGCAGCTGTAGCCTTAGTTTGTCGCCTTTCGATTCTTTATCATGGAGCAAATCGATAATGGGGATTTCCACTTAATGCTTTAATTACTGAAAGATAAAGGCGTCCCAACTTTTATAATTACTGTTTTCGTGTGTTTTTTCTGCATGCAGAATCGCTTGGCTTCCACTAAGGTCGACCTCGGAGGGAAGGCCTGCTCTGTGTCTGGGCCCACACAGAAGCCCCGAGCAGCCCTGGGAGAAATTGGAAACATCGCAGTGAACAAAGACGCACAGAAAAAGGTAAATGTTTGATCCTGGGGTTCATATGCTTATGAGAAATCTATCGTAAGGACAGGATTTATGTGGTTATATGGGCACAGCACTTATTGCTCTCAGTGGTTAAAAATAGCCTTGGGAGTGAGACTGCCACTCCGTGTACAGTGACTACACGCCTAGACTTGTGTTTTAATTAAGCATGCAGCTTTAAACTTGGAGTGGGGCCACACTTGAAACAAAACGGGCACAAAATGCTAAATTAAGTCAAATCAGTGGCTTAGGTGGACAAAATTAACTGGTTTACAAGTTCTCTTTGCACCCTGGGCCTGACTACACATGGAACCAGCATTAGTCAGCATTTAGCCTCATGCCCTAAAAGAAGCCTACACATTTTCCTGCTTTAGATTCTCTAGTTTGAAAAACGTACCTAATCTCACAGCAGGAAAACCCCCTAAGAGGACAACACGGTGATAAAACATGCCTTTAATTTAACCCAATTGGAGCACCTGAGGTTGCAGGATTGCTGCTCAAATGGGAGCATTGATAACACACTTGCATGTCGCCCTCTTTTGGGGTACATTAAAATGGCAGCATAGCATACCTGCAGGAGTTGGGAGTTAACATTCCTTCTGCTGTGAGTTTCCCAATGAAGAATGTGCTGGGAACGAGACTCAGTGGGTTTTAAGGTTGTAACTGATGCTACTCGGTTGTAGAAGGAAGAGGAACTGGGGCTTAAGATGAAATTCTATTATTGGTTAAGCTGATGTTACATCGCTGGGAACTGATCCCTAGTTGAAAGTCCGAGTTGGTGCTATAGCTGTGGTGATTAAGGATTGACACTTCTGGCTTTAACGTGCTTTTCCTTAGACTGTAAAGACTAAAGCCCTCAAGAAGAACAAAGTTACAACCAGAGCTGAAAAGGCTGAACAGATCAAGCCAAAAGATGTCGTTCCTGATAAACCTGAGCCAGAGGTGCAGGCCCCACCTGAGCCGGCATCTCCCACACCAATGGAGACCTCTGGCTGCGAGCCCGCAGACCTCTGCCAAGCATTTTCAGACGTCATTCTCCACACTGCTATCAGGGACGTCGATGCAGATGACTACGACAACCCCATGCTCTGCAGTGAATATGTGAAGGACATCTACAAATACCTCCGCCAGCTTGAGGCAAGCAAATTTAAAAAGGCATTTAGAGGTGCTAATCTTGGGCTCCACTCCCCTGGACTATAACAATTTCTTGTCTCTTCAGGTTGAACAGAATGTCAGACAAAACTATCTGCAGGGTCAAGAGGTGACGGGCAACATGAGGGCCATTCTCATTGACTGGCTTGTGCAAGTGAATCTGAAGTTTCGTCTGCTGCAGGAGACGATGTACATGACCGTGGGCATCATTGACCGCTTTCTTCAGGTGAGTGCATCCTGGTTCTTCTAATTACAAATGCAGACACACTACCAGCTTTTATGGTGTTCATCTCACTAAAGGTGACTATGCCTCCAACAGGACCATCCAGTCCCCAAGAAGCAGCTGCAGCTTGTTGGAGTGACTGCCATGTTCCTTGCTTCAAAGTATGAGGAAATGTATCCCCCAGAGATCTCCGACTTCGCCTACGTCACCGATAGGGCCTACACCACAGCCCAAATCAGAGATATGGAGATGACCATTCTGCGGGTGCTGAAGTTCCAACTGGGCCGCCCTCTCCCCCTGCAGTTCCTCAGAAGGGCTTCCAAAATCTATGAGGTTTGCAACATATCTGGTGTCACAGGAAGTGCCGATGGATGACGGGTTAAGTTTTGGTGTAGCAACTTCTCCCTCATTCATCTCTTCACAGGTAACTGCTGAGCAGCACACTCTGGCCAAGTATCTCCTGGAGCTCACAATGGTTGACTACGAGATGGTCCATTTGCCACCTTCAATGGTGGCAAGTGCTTCTCTGGCACTCACACTCAAAATATTAGATGCTGGAGAATGGGTAAGTGCATCTGAAGGTTCTTGAGGGTTTTGGTGCATCTATAAGAAATTAAAGATGTTTGATTGCTAAAGCTTCCTCAAATACTAAGTACTCCAGTTTTTATATTTTTATATTTAAAAAGGACCTATGAGGGAATGTCAAGAGTGTTAATCCATAATTGAGTGCAACCAATAGCAGCATAAAGCTGCAGTGGCATTCTTACCTTGTAGCACTTCCCGCAAGTTTAATGATACAGGCGCAACAAAGCTTGTCTGGCCTTGGCTTATCCCGACTTCTGAGCTGAATCTATGCACAACCTACAGAAGTGGCTGACATGCAAGAATCTAAACTTGTGCCTGTTATGGCTGCAAAATTGCAGCCAAAGGTTTTATGACCTGTCATAGCAAAGGCTCATAATTGTGACTATTCTGCTGTGACTCTCTGGCTTTAGAAGTTAGACATGACTGATCCAGATGTACATGCCGCCAAGGGTTGACTAATCACGACAATTTGAAATTGACTAATTTAATATTTGACGCATCGTTAGAAGCTTTAATATTCTGAAAGACACTGGAATAAATAGGATTTAAGAGTGTAATAATGCACTGAAACAGAAGATGGCAGCAATGCATTGACGAGAGTGCCAGCTGCTGTCGCGGGTGTAGTAGCTAGGTCAAAATTCAGGCCTGCGACAAAGGCTGTACTGATCTCAAGATTCCAAAATGCGGCGTCCTTTCCCCAGAGTCGAAGGCTGTCGGGTGTATCCTTCGTGGCCCAACGTATCCCAGATTTCATAGCGCGGCCCAACGAATTCCAGTTTCCAACAATGAAGGCCGCTACTGAGATTAATATAACTTATTACTGTGTCAAAAAATAAACTTCAGATATTTTCAGGTGAGAATGTAGCTGTAAACCTCAAATAGCTGCTCGATTTATAAAGACATCCCATATTTGCAAAAGTGCTCCAACATTTTTCAGATACCCAGCAGCTCAATAGCTAGCCGGGGTTCAAGGCTCACTAGATCCAGCAAGAACGGCGAGCTCCCGGCACATCGTTTTCAAACCCCTTGTGTTCTTTTGTTTCTCAGGTTAAACATGCTATAAGTCACTAACAAATGTTGTTTGGTGCTTTATTTGTATCTGTTTGGCTGAATAAATGTCATACAGAAGTGAGATTGAATTTACTCCCATGTCCTGTTGTATTAGACAGCAAGGAGCAGATGGCTGAGTTTAACTCCACCAAGACAAACTACAAATTAAATGTTTAAACTCTAATCTCCATTTTTAGTTGGCACATACTTTAAACACATCAAGCTGTAAACTATAGTTGTATAAGAGCAGATGCACGCTGGTGCAATAAGCGGTGCGTTTTACATCCAGTGGATCCCTGACCTGATCACAATAGTCGGTGACTAGACATCAATCATTTGTGGAAGCCGTAATACTAATGTCTGTGACTCATGCACATCTCGATTAGCAAATTGTTCACAGGTGTCTTCAAATCTTGTCTGGTTCCAGGATGTGACACTGCAGCACTACATGGACTACACAGCAGAGAGTTTGATTCCTGTTATGGCACACATTGCCAAGAACGTCGTCAAAGTGAATAACGGGCTGACCAAGCACATGGTGAGTTTCCACTCCTGATGGATGAGTCTTCAAATCTTAACTCTAATGTTAAACTTGATGAGACCTGACCTCACTTGTGTCTCTACAGGCCATCAAAGGAAAGTACTCCACCTCAAAGCAGATGAGGATCGCCAACATCTCGCAGCTCAAATCGTCGGTGGTTAAGGACCTGGCGAAGCAGGTCAAACAGTGAGGGGACGGATGTCCTCGGCACTGATTTGTACAGATGTAATTTAAAACTTTTAACCTGATCAAGGTTCCATGGATGTCACTAGTTTGCATCTTTTTTTTTTCTTTTTTTAATACACTGAGGGTGTGTGTTTTACAGCCTACCCAAAGCATGCCACAAGTGAAGTTTGACCTGAGCCACAGAATGGCAGTTCAGTCTTAAGCTTGGGTGGGCTATATGTTCAGACTAGTGCAACAATAGTTTTTTTTTTTTCTTCCCCCCCCCCACTTAAGTACTGGTGCACTGATCTTACTTGGCCTAAAGACCTCTGACCTTCACACAACTAAATCTAATGCACATCTCTAAACTGCTGCTGAGGTGTTTAATCTGAAACTTGTGGTATGACTTAAGTGGTTAGCAACTTTTTTAAATTTCTTCATGGATGTGTTGGTGTGTAAAATGTACAGCAATACTCTTTAAAAAAATTTTTTTTTTTTTGCATTCTTATCTTGTTCTTAAAGGATTTATTAAATGGCTTTGACCAGAAACCTGCTTGCCTTGTTGTTCCTTTTGATAACCACTAGAGGCTGCTGTGAGACTGAGTTCAGGCATTTTAAAGATGGAATGGACTTCAGGGGAACAAAACACAAGGTTTGTCAAACTGACTGGATGCAAGTTACTTGGCTTTTTACATAATTTTGTTCCTAAATATGAGAATGGTCCAGAAGGTGGTGGTTGTAGTTCTGAGTGTCCTGCAGGCAATTTAAAGTCTGGGTTCCCAGGTGTCAAACAAGCAGAACTATACAAACCTGTACAGAGTTGGAATAGCAAGGCCAGGAGGAGCCAAAGGGATAACTTCTAAGCTAATGGATGATGAAGATGCCAGTCTTTAAAACTAAACTAGCAACCTTTTACTTGCCATGCACTGAGTTTAACGGCCAGAAGGGGGCACACAGCCTTCCACCTGTGGGGAAATCTAAAGGGAAATGACCCTAGAAAACATTTAACCGATGACTTCATGAGCTCAATCATTAATCTGCGGTCTTACCGAGTAAAATTTGGAAATTAATCACAAGTCACTGGCCAATGAGAGTGCAGTTTCAAAGTTCAGATCCACCCCTCTGTGGTCACACCTGAATTCAAAACACAAAGGTGCCGACAGCTTCGTTTGATGGCGATGGCTCCTTTGTGTGTATATGTGAGCCAAACTCTCAGACTGTTCTTAGTGCTTAATTTCAGTTTTTTCTACTCTTACTTCTTGACACTCATCTGCTGTCCAAACCTTCTGTTTGCAAGGGGTAGCCAATAAGAAGACAGTTGGTACGGCGTTTTTTCAGACAGGTGTTGCGTGAAGGTGCAGTATAAGATAATTTATGAATTATTTCAGTGATTTAATGAAACATCTGCAAGAACAGGTGTAAAATATAAGGCAAAAATAGTTTTATTTTATTTAGGTGTTAAATTCTTCAAGCAGTCTTCAGGACCAGGTTTCTAGGCTTCTTGAGGGACATTTAAAGCCATGTTCGGTGTTGGCTGCCTGTTAGGCTTTGTGTGGCATCTCAGTACATCGTTTTTTATTCAGGCTTGAGTTCATTCCTAACTCACGGTTGTGTCTTATATTTACGTAACTTATTCTTTTTTTCTGTCTTTGCTTGTATTTAAATTGAGCCATTTGATCTAATTGTGTTATATTTCACTCGGCTCTTTACATTTTATGTAAAGTTAGTTTTTCTTGTTTGTTTCCATGCAAGTTTTTACTTTTATTGTATCTTTTTACTTACTTTATTACTACGTTATTTTACCATAAATTAAGCTTAATTTTTTTCCTTAAAATTTTGTTTCATTGTGTTTTATTTTGTTGAACCCTTCTGATTTATTGAAACCATTTTATTATGAGCTGCCGGTAGTATTTTTACTGCTATACCAGGAAGTAACTATAAAAGTATCTTTATATTTTGGTTGGTCTTAGGACACAGAAGAGAGCAGCTCTCTATGATATTTATTTATAAGGGTCTTCTTTGAAAATGTCCCAATTATCTCCGCTCCACTTTTACATTTAAATATAGTACTTACAATATCAGGTCACAAGATATTAATAACATTAGCTGTTTGTGTCATTCACACTGAGATTAGAGAAAAGTGAGTTTAAATCTAACGCTGTCTACAAATGGAATGAATGACAAATATACTTCCTCTGATTTCATTAAAATGTTATGTTTATGTATCTGCAATCACACATCTTTATGCTTTTTTAAAATTCGGTCTGCAATGTAATGACTGGTGGTGTTTTTTTGCACAACTCACTCTTGAAAAAGAGATGTGGCCCTTAATGACACTATTGTACTTTAAACAAGAGTCAATTACAGAACTCTGCCCCGTCCAGGAAACTGTTGTGAGTCAGTGTTACAGACTTCCTTTCTAAGGAGCAGGAGGATCTCGTGTGAGGTGCAAATGGGAAGACTCTCCACAGTAATTGCATCACATCGGGCCACGTGTAGTTAAAGCTAATGGACAGGACAGAGTGGGAGCTGTTATCACCGAAACCCATTCACAGCTGAAACCCTGGGGAACACCCCCTGCTTCATCAGCCCATTCATCCTCCTGTCCTCAGGGACATGTCCAAAGATCATCTGCCATCTGTATGACACAAGGCACTGTGTGCATCATCAGGATCATAAGGCCATCACTGCTGAAGGCCTGCTGGATAACAGCTTGACTACATCTGTTGCAATATAGGCAGCAAGACCAGAAATCATCTGCTGCTCAAAGGAATAAAAACATATTACACATTTTGGGAAATTGGTTTTATTGTAGTTCATGCACAGAGTTCAAAAAGTGAAATATTATTATGACGGTCCTCTAAGGTGAAAAAAAAGAAAAAAAGGAAGTAAACTAAACTAAAAACATAAAACTTTTGAATATCACTGATCTGAAAACCCAAGATGTGCATCTGTTTCCTGACATAATGACATACAGGCCGTAACCCTGACACCTTAAGAGCACACCCCTCCATCCGTCTAGCCCTGGAGCCTCTGTTTTCCACAGAGACACATGATAATTATTCTTAGTTATCCTGAAAGAGCCCGGCTTTTAAACCCCCAGAACAAACTGAGTGTTCATATTTGAAGGCTGAGGTCACGACTGAGCAGCCATATCAGTTTACGGGACAGATTCCTCCTGTGCGGGGCTCTAAGCCCTACGCTTGCAGCTGCCTGGAACACTATTTGGCATTTTTCAGCGATATTTTGCTGTGTGACATTATTATGATGGAAAGTTGAATATAATAGCTTTTATCTTTAAGACAATTCAGCCACTGGAAAACTGAAACGCCATGCTTGCTTGCAAATAACCCTAAAATCAACTTTTACCAAAAACTATAGAAATGTGTCATTACTCAGATCTTCTCTTCTCTGGCTATCAAAATGTTTTTGGTTTAAAGGTGCTTTTTGTAATTACCTTAGCAAATTTTTCCACCACTGGGGGGCAGCAGTTGGCCAGTTTATCAGTTTTCTGATGTGTTTGGCTGTTTTTGTAAGTTACCTTAATTTATACAAGAAATCCTGCTTTTTCAAGGCCACCAGTATAAATAAGAATGACCTTTGATGCACCACTCTATGTTCCAACCAATACAACACAAAAGTATGACTGGCACTTGTTTGACTCGTTGGATCAGGGTTCTCAAACTCGTAGGCCATTTGTGGCGCATGTCACCTCTACTTGTGGCCCACATATTGACGTGAAGAAAACATTTTTTTAATCATTATTTTAAAAAAAAGATTTAATATAAAGGCAATATGAGCAGAGTGTTACAGGCATAGCCCTTTAAGAATGTAGCCTCGTGGGCGGTGTATGTAAGCTGTTAAGACTCGACTGTACACTGTTTGCAGCCGCCGAAGCAATAAGGTTGCATTGGAGCAGCCTTTTAACGCCTCTCTCTGTCTGTCGCTAGCAAAGTAGACCCAGACAGTAAAGCTAATTACCAGCTATGAGCCGACACGGAACCCGACGTCATAGCCAGAGGTCTCTGTACCACGGTTCAGAGCTGCGGACCTGGCCCAGGTAACAAGAGAGTACAAACATGCTGAAGGATCGGCTGTGTTCGTTCAGTGAGAGATTTATTAGGAAATCAAAAATTTTCACTTCAACACATTACAGCAGAAGTGCTGCTACGTGTCTGGACAGAGAGAGAGTACCAATCTGTTAATCTGCTAGTTCAACAAAAGGCTTCAGTTCGTTAAGAGTGAGAAAAAAATGCAATCACGAGTTTTGTCTTGCTATACAATATTTGAAATTTAAAAAAACAAACAAAACACCATTGTACATGTTTTGGTATTTGTTTTGTTTCAGTAACAACTATTGAAAACAAGGCTTCTTGACAATCTTTAATTTTGATGGATTCATATCACTGCACTATGAAAGGACTTAGATCTCCAGAGATATTTAACACAACTTTTTATGGATGTTTATTCATTTGTGCAGATTTCCGTATACTTAAAGTCCAAATGGGTCTGTCCTTTCCCATGTTTATTCAAGCTCACCCCATTAAATGAATCTGCGAGTCAGCATTGAGGTCCAGAAAGAATGTGAAGCCTGGCAGCATCAAACCGCTCAGAATCTCAGCAATACAGATTTCACCCACAAGCAGATCATCCAAGAGGAGAGCAAAGAGCTCGGAGATCTCCCTTCACTTCCAGTCTAAACATCGCCCGACATGGCCAGAGTTTTAACAAGTGCACCCTTCAAAGTGAGTCAGTGCTCATTCTCTCCTCTCATCCACTAAGTCTGTGTGCCTCAGTTCAGTAATGGCAAAGTCAAACAAACAACCGGCCCGTGGCAGCACTCTTAGGGTTTCTGTGGGGTGCTAATAGGTTGGCAGCTGGTGTGCTGAATGAGGTCTCTGGACCTGAAAGTGAAGTGAAGCACAAATAAACACAGGGGCATTCATTTTCACAATTTATAGATTTTCAAATAAAAATCATGTGCTCGCTGAACTTCACTGACCTTTGGCGTTTTAAAGTCGAACGGAGGAAACAAAGGCTCCCATTGTGGCCCAAACAGCGGTGTGTGTGCGAGCCAGGTGTGAAAAGGATTTTCTCCAGATCACTTTAAGCTCTGCTTGTACCGTCTGAATGCCAAGCAGGAAGTCATCTTCTCCTTGCAGTCAAGGAGCTGAATGTTTGTTGAACTGCAGATGCCTTTTCCTTCCATGGTCACTGCACTGTGATTGGCCTTTGGATGGAGAGCAGAATGACATTTCATAGCTTATATTTATTTAAAAAAGAGGGAAGAACTAAACCAGATAAAGCTTTAATTCCATGGAGTATAACTAAAAACTCCAGAACATGCGTTGGCAAAGAAATCGGGTCATAATAAACCAAAAAATACCCTTCATTGGGTTTTTTATGCTTTTAAAAACGAGCCATAACCATGAGTGGTCTGCTCACGGTTAGGGGGATTCATCTGTTGAGTCTTACATAACAGAAACCTGCATTTTCCTGTTATTTCTGGTCATTTCATAAACAATAGCACATTTTAAGCTAGAGAAAATCAAACCCCACTTTAAAAAAAATCTGGTTAAAATCAAGAAATGAAGCATTAAAGCCACTGCACAAAGGCAGAACTTTGTTACGTGCATGTTTTGGCAAGTCATTTTGTTTTGTGGAGACAAAACAAGTCATCTCGTTTCAGCTCTCGGAGATTGTTTTTGGCCACTGAGGAGCAACCCTGAGCCGGCGCAGAGCAGTGTAGTAGCCACGAGGCGAGGACTCGATTACTCGGCCTTCACTACATAGGTCTAGGGATTAATGGGTTTGTCCAGTGATTTTAAAGCAAGAGTAGACTTGTGTTTTCTCACAGGAAGAAACCAGAATGCTGGCCATCTCTATATGTATCCCACACATGAATATACAGAATGTGAATCCGAGGAATCAGATTTTTCTATGCAGGAAGTTTCTCATTTCTATTTTTGCAGTGCGCTTGTAGTCCAAGTTCTTTGGACCAGTCGTGTATAAACAGGCTTTGGCTGCATGCAGGTAAACTGCCATGGTCCTGTCAGGTCTGGGATTTTTTTTTTTTTTTTACTATTTTTCCCTTTTTTTTCTCTCTCCAAGTTAACAGTAAGTCCCACCTTCAGTTCTATATATATCTATAATCTACCCGTGGACATGTGAGGGCTGGATGGTGCCGGTTTGTTAGCCATCGTGGTCATCTTGTTTTTTCTCCCTCTGTGAATGTTTCCTATCTTGCTAACTCAGAGTTTTTGCCTGCCTTTTAGTTCTCAGCCTGTCACCAACCGAAGAAATCTGATTGCCTCTTTATGGTCTCCTCTGCAGCGACTTGTGTTTGCCAGCCAAAGTTCAGTTCTGGAATACGTCAAGTGTAGTAACAAGATCTACTCAGAGTAGTTTAGAGAGTCTTCCTTACTCTCCTCGGTCCAAGCTAGCATTCCTTCTTCTGGTTCAGTTCCTGCAGTAAATTGTACATAAATCTTTTAAATTTGCTCCCGCTATGCTCAGTCTGATTTTAGAGTCAAAACATGACATAAACCATCCATGTAGCAAGGAAAAGACGCCATGTTCCATCTACAGGCTATTATCTGACGGCGATGAGCGTTAATAGATTTTAGAGTCACTTATAAACAATGGCCAGAATGGTAAATGGCCTTTATTTGCATAGCGCTCAGTCACACACACTGTGTGTGTGAAGTGTCTTGCCCAAGGACACAACAACCGAGACTGCTGGAGGCGGGGATCGAACCAGCAACCTTCCGATTACAGGATGAACTGCCAACTCTTTGAGCCATGATTGCCCGAGAGGTCTAGAAGTCTACAAGCGTTTAAGCAGGACCTCGGGCTAATCATTTGGACCCTTCTTGGGTTTTGTGAAATGACTTTGTTTCCGTGTGCAAAGTAAAATGCCGTACGCATCCAAAATAAAACTAGACTGCATTAAAAATTCTTCTCTGTGTTTAACAGAAATCTATATGTTTTTTAAAAATGGGCTGAATAGGCACTATTTAGTTTGACCTCATCTGTAGATACAGTCAAGGAGTTCTGCTTATCAGACTCATGAAATGAAGCCACCTCGCCACTGGCACGTACAGTGCGTCTTAATTGAGTTTCATCATGATTTCATCATCCTGACTGGGGCCCTGAAGTTTGCCCCTGTACTTAACCCAACATGATTGTGCAAGAGAACAACCCCTAAAGGGCCATTAAGTTAATGTTGCCATACATGGTGATTATCAGAGGTCATATCAGCTGGCTTCACTTTGAGGGAACTGTGCCAGTGTTTGTGTTTTGATTTATGAGATCAGTAATAATGAGAACAACATGGCCCGTGAAACTTGTGCTGGTCATGTGATTGGGGTTTGTTTTTTTAATTGTTTTTGTTAATACGTTTGTTTCGATGATGACAAGACTCATGGGCTGATTTATGAGCCATGTAATGCAGTTTTGAGGTTTTCTGTGTTTCATTTTTTTTTTAACAATATGCTATAAAACTCTGAAAAGACCCATTTATAGATGTTGTGAGATGTTTTTTCCCCCCATATAAATCCACCAGTGCGCTGTTTATTGTCTTAATCTAAAGTGAAGTAAACACTCAGCATGACAGAACCTCTTTAAAGATGTCTACTAGCTATCTACTGTGTGCTGTAATCTGACCCGCTTTGGTGAGTCACACCGCCTGGCTAATGTCAGCTCTGATCTGTGATAAATCCTCACAGTGCACGAGGGAGGAGGAGGGAAGGGCACACAAAGGTGCTCCTGCTGACACGTTGTAAATCAACCTCTGGGCTCACTTGGCTATCTCCTTTGTTGTCCACATGTGACAGGGAGACTGACAGATACTGTTTGCTATTGAACGTTGCTGCAGCATTTTGGACAATCTGCAGACGCTCCAGGCAGTTTTTGCTTAGACGTGTGAACAGTGAATTACAGTAGTCCAGTGGTGATGAAATGAATGCATGAATAACAATCTCCGGTTCAGTACGAGATACAATAGGGCTCAATTTAGAAATGTTTCTTAAATGATAGAAGCAGGACTGAACTAGAGATTTGATGTGAACATCCGAAGTAAGATCAGAGTCAAAGGTCACCCCTAAGTTAGACGATTTCACATATGTTGAAAGAGGACCAAGCGCATTCATTATCTTAGGTAAATGTCTCTCAGGAGCAGATACCAGGACTTCAGTCTTTTCTTCATTAAGTTGGAGGAAGATGTCAGCCATCCAGCCTTTGATGGATTCTAAGCACTCATTTAGAATCTGCAGCTTAGAAACATCCTGGGGATTAA
>VUQR01011196.1:9057-20659 GCA_015108515.1 Hemichromis elongatus | reverse complement strand
TGTCTTAAAGAAGTATCCACATGCCACGACCAAGGGGGGTCATACCCCGTACATATGGAATATGTAACGGTGTGGAGAGATAGTCTCTCACTAAGAGAACCAAGGTTACACAGTAACCGTACGTTCCAGGCCTGACCTGAAGGATGCTCCACTGCTGGAAACAAAGCAGGATGTGCAGTGATTATAGAACATTTTAGTGTTGGGCTCAATATCATATCACTGTTGAGCTCATTGGGTTAAAACAAGTGAGTGACATTATTTAAGAACAGTCACTGGTTACAGCAGTTTTGAATAAACACATGAGATGATCCATGATTTGGGCAAATTATGGCAACAGTGGTGTTTTACTAAATTTGGGGAAATAACCTGCACACCTGTGGCTGTCATGTGGGATGTCTTATCATCTTATGGCCTACAGCTGCAAATATGACGTTTTTGTATTAACTTACAGATTTTGTTTTCCAGGCAATGACGATAGAGTGAATGCAGGCTCCAGGTGGAGCTAGAAGTTGAATAGATGTAACATGAAAACCAGTGGTTAATATTTTTTTCCACAGGGACAAATGCCTGGAGTGGAGTTACTCCAGAGGAGAAGCCCAGAAATTTTTAAGAGAGAATGTGTGATTTTCTTGTGCATGTCTGAATCTTGTTAAGTTAAAGCATGACAGGCCGTGTGGACATTCACTCCCCATGGTGTTCTGGCATACCTCATACACATCTCAAGGTCATGGGAATGTCTGCGTTGCCCTGTAATATGTGGTGTGAGAGAACACATACTTTGTATCTGTTCAGGTATAAGAGCCTTTTGTTCATGCAAACTGCTGGACTCCCAGGTAGCCCCTGGCGCCAGCTATCTGGGGAGTCACACACACACACACACACAGTTTGAAACTGTCATATGTTAATGAGACTATGCATATTCATTTAACCACAAAAAAAGGAGCACTACGGGAAAGCCGGCCGAGAGTCAGACAGGGTTTAAGTGGAAGGAACAGCGCTTGACTTCGGTCGGCCTCCCTCACACACGACACCACATAAAGACCTCTGACTTTTGCTTTTGCTGCGGCAGTTGTTGTCTTGTGTGTTCCAGTGGAGTTTGCACTTAGATAAACCCAACAATGCCAGTGATTGGTCAGTAAGAAGAGTAAGTAAACTGGAAGTGTCTTACAGGTTTTGCAGATGGGGGCTGTTGTGTGGGTCCAAAGGGAGCGTTTTCCATGAATCCTTTGAGTAGCGACAGGCGGGTAAATGGATATCCAACAGAGCTCAGGCTGTGACCATGACTACTGAGCAGACCAGCGTCCAGAAGTAATGAGTATTTTTGAGAGTGAAAATATGAACTAGAGGATTCCTGATAACCACAGGAAGAAAAACACCAGGTAAGCATACGCTGAGTACTATGACGCACAGGAACAACATGGTGGCCTCACACTAATGCAGGTTAGCAGAAGATCTAGCAAAGACTCATTGAGAGCGCTGGTCTGATATGCAGGCATTCCAAATTGCCAACAGGTGCAGATCGTGATTGGAATGAGGTAGCTCCACCCAGAGGTGGAAACTCCAGCTCCGGACCATGACGGTAAAATGTTTAGTACCTAATTATCACATGAAAAATTGTATATACACTTTTTACCAGTTGGTGGCAGTAATGCACCATTTAGCTGCTCTCCAACTGTAAATAAACAATAAAAGAAGAAGGGGAAATTGTATATTTAGATGGAGTTTGATTGACACATGCATTCTTCTTATAACCTGGGAAGAGGAGAGAACAGGAGAAGTGAGAAGAGGAGAGGATGACAGTGGCCAAATGGTGAAACACTAAAAGAGCAGAAAGGTGAAGAAGACGTGAGAGCAGACAGAGGGCATGCAGTTTAAATGGACCCACTATAACACAAGAAAAGCAGACGTTACAAGATCTGTTTAAACACTGTCAGTATACTGTCTCATGGAAAAATACTTCATCAACATTTTTACTTTCTTTTTCCTTTCATTAGCTTTTATTCTGGTAATTAAAATAAAAAAAAACCTGTTTATTTCAGTCATTTGTGACATCAGCCTTTAGGTAGCAAACACTTTTGTATTAATGTTCCTATAAAATAAAGTAAACGAAAATCCACAAGCTTTCACGGCGGGACTGCTAAGCCTCCAATGATCCGAGCAATGTTTGTACTTGCTTCGAACTTTAGACACAACTTACTGGGGAAATCCAATGTCATTTGCCACACTCCTTCAAAGACCTGTCAATTTTTTTTAAATATTTTTTTTACAGCATTAGGTTTATATTTTAACTGAAATGAGACCAGGCAAAAGTTTCGGCATCATTTACTTAGTCAATGTAAAGTCATTGGTCGTCACTGAACCTCACTTATATCCACTTAACTACAGTGTGTGCAAGTGAATTCAACTTTCAATTCAGTTTTATTTATATAGTGCCAAATCGCAACAACAGTTACCTCAAGGTGCTCTATATTGTAGAGTATGGTCTTTACCCTACAATAATGTTGAGAAAAGCAACCAGATGAACCCCTACGAACAAGCACTTTGGTAACAGTGGGAAGAAAAACCTCGCAGGAAGATACCTCCAGCAGAAAAGACTACATAAATCAATCAGCCAGTGTTAGAGCTCATTGAGGTCTGCAAACAGTCTCAATCAGATACAAATTATTTTGCAGATTTTGATTTTTTCATTTATTGGTTTTAGAAATTTATATTATTCCTTATTACAAACTATTAGAAAAAATAGTCTTAATTAGATAACAGTAGTTATCTATTTAAGTACAGATATCTTTGTCATAGTGGGGTGAGGTTTCTGGTAAGGTTTAAAAAGAGAGGTGTCAGATTGGCCCAAGCTGCTTCACCTTTGCCAATCAACTTTGCCTTTTTGAGCAGTAGTAGGCTGATACCTCATGAGGCTCTCCCACACACTGTTCAGTGCATGTGCATACTAGCTAGTACAGGACTGAACAGGTTCTGTTGATATAATGTGTGACTTTTCTGGAGTTTGACACTACTAAGGGGGCAAAACGAGCTTTATGCTCAATTTGTTGTTTTTGTTTGTTTGTTTTGCATGAGCATAGAGATGACCACTAGGTAGTAGAATCATTATTTGGTTGTATTAAGTGGAATGTAAAAGTCTTTTTAGGATCTACTCTAAAAACAACACTTTTACACGAACATGCACTCAGCCTAACGTGGTGATCGGTTTAGGCCTGTACTCCTCAGAGACTAAAAAAAACACACAGCTTCAGTTTGTTTTGTCACAACCCCAAAACCAAACCTTTCACCCTGACATGATTATGGAAGGTAGGCGGGGTGGAAGTGCTTTGCCCTCGTGACTTTTTTTTTTTAAATTTAAATGAATATTGTCTTTGCCTTTTGAGAGGAAAGTTCTTTCTGGCCTCCAGCCATAACAGGTTCAAAGGTCTTCTATTCAGACTAAAGCCGAGCTTCTTCACAGTAGTGAAGTTTGTTGGACCCCCAGAAACTGTAAGATGCCACTGTCCCGTTCGCTTTCCATGACATCCCTGACCGGGGTGCTGCCGGCCTGGGAGGAGGACGAGCTGCCTGTGGAGGACCTGCTGCTCTTCGAAGTATCCTGGGAGGTCACCAACAAAGGTCAGTTTTATCATAAGTGTATTAATTACTGTATTTCCAGTTCATACAGTGAAACACTGGATGTATCTTTGTAATATTTATTTAATTTAAATCAATTAGCTTATATTAATCTGTTTAAAAATCTACTAAACTGTGTATCTTTAATGTATGAATATTTCATTTTAAAGCTCACTTTAGTTCGTATCTCTAATACCATATCACAATTAAAAAATGTCTGTTAGTATTAGTAATATTTTATGAAAGAGTGACTCTTTGCCCTTGGAAGAGCAAATATTGAAATGCACTGAGTGTCGTCCCTCTGAAGAGTTAAACATTAAGCTGCAGATAAATTCCTGATGCTCATAGAAACTGCATGTAATATCCTAAAACCAAAAAAGATGAAATGACTAGATAGTGAATTGTTTTACATGTGTACAGCAGGTGTCATGTTACAGTACTGACTGTGGTTTTAGCTTCGAATCACTGAGAACACATGATGTATATTGAAGATGTGGAAATCTCTGCTGCCTGTTTATCACTCTTACTGGCAGATTTGATGGAAGTTGCTACCTTTAAAAAAAAAAAGAAGTGACACTAGCACATTGTATTTTGTGTTTTTTAATTTCAAGTTGATGAATCTGAAAAATGTAAATATTTGAGCATTAAGCTCAGAGGTTATCAGGCACGCTGCTGTTTTCTCTGGCTTTACTGTTTATATAATCCCTGTTCTCTGATGCAGCTCAGACGTCATTCTCCACTAAATGTTTTGGTGATAATATTTGTCTTTTTGCTGCCCAGTGAGACTGAAAAACATTATATGTGCTTTGACCCTTATAAACCAGAAATGTTGTGTCTGCTACAAATGGCACTAGTGCATTATCAGTTCCTGGTCAAAATGGATTAGTATAAAGAAAGATCTACAACCGTTAAAGCATTTGATAGCTGCTGACTATTTTCAGTGATTTAGTGTAAATGAGTGAACAGCTGACGATATTATCTTATGTATTTGTCTCTTTCTTCCCATTTGTGTGGATGTTAAAATGGCATCATTTCTCGGCACATGATAAGTTATTTAACAAAAGTAAACCAAAAGGCAGAAACCCTGCATTGAAAAACTAGTAACATCTTTCCTATTTACTTAGGAATTAGAAGAGTAAAAAACAGCCAGTTGCAGCCACTAAAATACATTTGATTAACTGATCAGGAAATGTGAACACCTGTAGAAGAAGCAGTAGTTTAATTATCATTCAGGTGTCCATTAACCTAATGCCAATGATGAAAGTAATCAAAATTAAAAGGAAGCAATTTTTGTTGCCCATCATTCTGGAAAGGGTTATAAGGCTGCTTCCTAAGCAATTTGAAAGCTATCATTCTGCAGACAGAGAGAGAGAGAGTGAGTGAGCATTTACAAGTCAGAAAGCATTCAAAACAGTTTCCAGTCTTAACCAGAAGTGGACAGTCCAGCAAATTCACCCCAAGGATAGGCTTTACATAAGGATAGGCTCAGAAACTGAACCCTCTGGGGTCCGGGGGTTAATTGGCCGTTTTTTCACTACTTTTGATTTAAGCTTGTATGTTTCACCTTTTAAAAATATTTACCTTGCCTTTTTTTAAATAATTCTTATCAGCACAACCTAAAAAATAAACTGCAAAAACTACAAACATGTTTAACAAATCATTTTCATACCTTGAAATGCGAATATAAATGATAAATTTTAAAATATTATGTTTTGCAAACAAAGTTAAATGCAAATATTTACCTAAAATGCAGCCAAGGCCTCATGCGTCTTTATATAATATTTAAGACTATTTACAGAACAATAAGGTGTTCTGTATCAAAAAGTTAAAAAGTCACCGAGTGACGCAAAATGCGGCTTTCAAAGTCAGCATATTTTTCCTGCTACTCAGAAGGGGCGTTCAAAGAGCCACTCTCTGGCGAAAAATACAGCGTTCTATTGGGGTGAACGTTTTTTTTTGTTTGTTTTTTTTTAAATTAAAAATTCATGACAGTCCAGTTATAGAAAGAGAGATCAGATATGGATTGTCTCGAAGGACTGCTAGAGAAAGCCTATCCAAAAAGGAGAACGTCAAGCAGAGCAAATGTCATTATTTAAGACTTGGTCTTCCATTTAGCATTTTCTTGTTTTTACATGCATTTTTTTTTCAATTGTAATTTTAATCTCTTGGAATCTGGAGGCCATAATGCCATGATTACTACTGTAATGTGTTAGGAGTCTGTGAACATACACATGGGTTCCTATTGGGCTTTTTACAAGAATTTTAAAAGAAAAGTCAAAAGTTTGAAACTGTTCTGAGTGACTTCAGCTCTTTTCACTTGCCCTGTGTGTCACTATAGTTGGGGGAATCTACACAGTCATCCAGACCAAGGCTAAGATCACTGTGGATGAATGGGGAGAAAACTACTACATGATGGGGCCCTACTTTGAGCACAACTTCAAGACTCAGGTGGAGAGTTGTGAGCCACCCAATCCTGCCATCAGGAAGGCCATGGATGCGCTCATCCACAACGGCTGTCAGGTGAGGGATGGGAAGGAAAAAGATTATCTGTGTGCCAGTAGACGCACCAAAACCTACAGGCAAACAATTTGTTTAACCATAAAGGGGACTGTTGGGTCTGAGAGTTCTCACCTATGAAATTGGTTAGCAGCCTTGTCATATTAGCATCAATGTGAGACAGTTGGGCTGCCCTGGTTGTACGCTGTAAATGATGCGATTCCACTGTGATTACAGGATGAGGACGGTCACTGAATGGTATTTACACACAATGCTGATGAGGCTATTGCAGATCATGCTGTCAGAATACATTTAAGCAAATAAGAAATGGCAAAAAGATAACAATTAGCATGACTTTAGTAAAAAGCTACACTAAAGCTGTGAGGCTCCTTGGAGATGTTTAAAACGATGCCTAAGTTATACTGACTAACTTTAAGAGTTATAAAATGTGTTTGTGCAAGAACACAATTTGGCAGTATATCACTATCATGCAAAAAACATAATAGTGATCACTTCATGCTTCAAAAGCATGAATCAGTGATCTCTCTTATATAACTGGAATCTTCATACCACCTATACCCCAAGTGAGAATCTCAGGCTAAAACTTTTGGCACGAAACGTAATGCATATTGTGAAATGGAAGCACAGAGGCACTCGATTCTTTGTCAAAGTGTACCTAATAATACTGAACTTGTTCTTAATGCAGGTTCATTTTGGTCGCTGGCTGATTGAGAGCAGCCCCTACGTAATCCTGTTTGATATAGGCTCAGCAGCCTGGAACTTGGACCGCTGGAAGGGGGACCTTTGGGAGACCTGCAACATCGGTCTGCCTTACCATGACCGAGAAGCCAATGACTCGCTCATTTTGGGCTCCCTTATTGCATGGTTCTTCAAAGAGGTGCATTATAAGTGATCCTAATTCATTTTAAACTCTAGGCTGAGTTTTGGATCTCAACTAAAACATCTGAATGTGCATCACTGAGAGGGTTATCATAAGTGCACACAGCAGCTTTATCTTTTGTGATTTTAGTTGACAGACCACCTTGGAGACAAACCGAATGTCATCAGTCACTTCCATGAGTGGCAAGCAGGTCCGGGGCTTATTCTCTCTCGCTCACGCAAAATTCCCATGGCAACAGTATTCACAACACATGCCACCCTGCTGGGAAGATACCTTTGTGCTGGGAACACTGACTTTTACAACAACCTGGACAAGGTGAGAGAACAAGAGAACTCTTTTTCAGCAAACAGACACATCATCACTGTTTGTAGTTGGCATATAACAGTCATCGACATAAAGCCATTAATAATACAGGTTTTATTGTGAATCAGAGCTTGATCTTTTCAGCTGATATGTTGCCTACAATGTGCTTATTAGATTCATTACAAATCTATATCAGATAGTTGAGTTGACTAGTACTTAGTTTGACCTTAACAGAAGAAAAAAACATCAGTGTTTGGTAACCATATGGACACCACAGCAGGCGTGAAACGCCATATTAACAGATTCTGTAAAAACATCTGAGTATTTGTCTGTACTGGTCCTGAGCAGAGTTGATTTGAATTTAATTTTATTTATATTATCAAATCACCATAGCAATCACTTTCATATTTTGTATTGTAGGGCCTTTTCCTAAAATATGAAATATAATAGTGTGTGAAGAAGAGAAGCCCATTGCATGCAGAGGCCTATTGCTGCATAACTGTGAAAAGAAAGTTCTCAGCCCAGTCTTAAGAGAGGATGTCTGTCTCCTAACACCCCACCTCCATCGCACACACACACACACACACACACACACACCTCTGCTTACAAAGATCAGCCATAAGATTTATGTTCATATTTAAAGGTTTAGCTCTTTTAGGACTACTAAGAGCATCATTAGTAATGTTGAGCTACATTTGGAGATGTCAATGCAATGTTTGTAATTGGCCACAGAAGGTAAAGGTCAATGTGGAGCTAAAGGTTACCCCTTGGCTGAATGGATAATTGACAGATGATCCTTAGGACCATCACTTGTTCTGTCGATGGAATCTCATTAACTGAGAGTCAGAAAATTCAGTCAATATAATAAAAACAAAGCAGGATCATTTTCTGATTTACAAATACAAACTGTAAATGAAGGGGGGGGATTTTTAATTTAATTGAATAAATGAATATTTTATTATGCTTTTGTTTATGCTCACAGCTATGCCCCAAATCCCTAATCATACACACTGTTATAACCAAAACTTTTTTAGCCCTGAGAGGGAAGTCAAACTGCAGGTAGTAAAGATCTTGCTTGTCTTTTAGGTGCACTTTGGTTTGCGTCATCCTCAACTTTTTCCCTCACCCCCATTCTTTTCTCCCTCTTTTTTTGTCCCTTCTGCTATTCTTCCACTTTCTGCTCCCGCCTTTTGCCAATCTACTTTTCATCCCCTGTCCACCCCGCATAATATCCACAAACAATAATATGAATAATAAAATTTAAACAAAAACTAACAAGAGGAACCTGCAGAGAGTCAACTTCCTCATGGGAAAGCATAGATGTTTGGCAAAACAAAGCATTCAGACAATTATTCTGGTCTGGACAGGTTTATGAAAAAAAGCTTGATAATTTAACATGTTTTGTCTCAAAGTAAAATTAAATTATGCGCTTTTTTTTAATTGTGTGTCTGTCTGTGTGTGTCTGTGCGCGCGTGAGCATGTGGTAGTTTAACATTGACAAGGAGGCTGGTGAGAGACAGATCTACCACCGATACTGTCTGGAGAGAGCAGCCGTTCACTGTGCTCACGTCTTCACGACAGTCTCTCAGATCACTGCTGTGGAGGCCAACCACATGCTACACAGGAAACCAGGTGGAAAATTTTCACGATGGTTTCCACAGGAACATAGTTTTGTTTAAGTTGTCTGCTGGTTTTGGGACCATCTATGCAACACAGTCATGCAAGAAATGTTTTCACAAATAACACTACAGTCCTGTAGTTAAATACACACCACAATTGAGTAATCTGTAGCAATAACTAGCAACAGTAACTTGAAGATATCAGTTTCTATATTACATTCACACAGTCATATAATTTGGTCCAAGTGAAAACTTGGGTAATCCATCACATCTGTCTCTAAAATACTTAGAATACAGAGATACAACTGTGATGTGCTTAGAACATGGCCATAAAACAAGCCCTTCATCACCACACTGACATTTGGTATTAGACTCTGCATGACTGTATTCCATGGATTGATAGGAAAAATACCTTCCAGTTGGTGTTTTTCTTCAAAATTTTATTTCAAAATCATCTCTATCGCTATCAGCAGAAAATGAATAAAACCATCTTTTTCTATGTTGGCACAGACGTGGTCACCCCAAATGGGCTGAATGTGAAGAAGTTCTCAGCCATGCACGAGTTTCAAAACCTGCACTCCACCAACAGGGCCCACATCCAGGAGTTCATCAGGGGACACTTCTATGGGTAGTCCGGCACCTCTTAAAATTTTGTAGTTAAGAAAATGAAATGAAATTTTAATTTAATCTTTATCTCGCTAGTCACCTGGACTTCAACTTGGATAAATCCCTCATCTTCTTCATTGCTGGGCGCTATGAGTTCTCAAACAAGGGGGCAGATATTTTCCTTGAATCGCTGTCCAGACTGAACTACCTGCTGCGGGTGGGGATATGTCTGTTCTGTGCCTTTTGCTATTATTGTGTTGTATACATCAAATGGAAACCCATCCTCACCTTCTCCATAGGTCCACCGAAATGATGTGACAGTCGTAGTTTTCTTCATCATGCCAGCAAAAACTAACAACTTTAATGTGGAGTCACTGAAGGGGCAGGCAGTACGTAAACAGCTCTGGTATGTCCTGCATGCTGATTACTTATAATTAAATATGTACAGTACATCTAAATTTTTCATTATATACTCTACATCTGATGAACAATATATATATACAATGTTGAAGGAAGCCAAATTGAGCTAATCGCATAATTGTCAATTTATGCTCTGTTCCTTCTGCTGTAAAGTTTTAAAATTACATTTTAAGATATTTAACATGACACTGAAATCTGTTGGGATTTTCTCAGTGTGGGAATGAGCCTCACTGCAGTTTTGTGGCCCATTTTTAACTGCCAAAGGTTGTAGTACTTCGGCCCACCAATTTAAAAGAAGGTTATAGAGAAGAGTGCATGGATGGAATCTGAAATAGAGCTTGGGAGTTGCAGTGCCTTCTTAGTTATCTCTGTCATGTTGTTGCTTATGTAAAAACAGAGCATGAATGTCAGCATTACCTGCTATCAAGGAAGACAATGCACTAATGAATAAGACAAAGGAGTGTTGTTAGGAGAATGTTCACTTTATTTTTAGTCGCTACTGATGCCCAAGTTCCCCGAACTTTTCTTTTGCGCGGTGATCATCTACATAACATTTATTGCTTCACACTTGGGTTTATTGACCCTTCTGTGCTGCCACGACACATCAGACAAATCTTCATTTGTAAATAGCAAAGCAGACAGTTTGAGACAGCCTCGTATTGATCTGATTTGAAACATAAAACTTGATTTAACTGCAGTCTGAATGAAGTGTTTACTTCAATTAGGAAGCTGTACTAAAAGACTCATCATTATTCAACATTGATTAAAAAAAAAGGTACTTCTTGATAAGTGGTTGCCAAAGTGGGCATGGTTCACCAAAAATGCATCTGAGGAACTTTGCTCCTTTCCTGCTTTAACTCTAAATCATAGTCATGATTTTCTGTTAGTGCTTCAAACTAAGTAACAACTACAGTGGTGATGGAGTCTGACATTTTGACTGGTGGGTTTTGTGGGGTGGCGGGTGGCGGGTGGCAGGTGGTAGAGCAGGTCAGCTACTAACCGGAAGGTTGGTGGTTCGATCCCAGGCTCCTCTAGTCTGCATGCCAAATATCCTTGGGCAAGATACTAACCCCATGTTGCTCTCCGATGCATCCATCGGAGTGTGAATGTGTATGAATGGTAGATAGAAAAGCACTTAAAAAATTGTGCTTGTGTGAATGGGTGTGATTGGGTGAATGCATTAGTTGTATAAGCGCTTTGAGTGCTCAGACAGAGTAGAAAAGCGCTATATAAGAACCAGTCCATTTACCATTTTAGTTTGTTTTTTTGGTAAGGAAATTGTTTTTATTGCAGCTTATATGTTTGGGTAAAAGGTCCTTTTCTAAAAGGTTTCCTTTGGTTTTAACAGGGATACAGCTCACGCTGTTAAGGAGAAATTTGGTAAAAAGCTGTATGATGCTCTGTTGAAGTAAGTATTTCTACTTACTAAGGTGTTTAATGATGATATCAAAGTGTTGTGTAAATTTGCAGATCAATGATTATCTGTATGTTTTCTGTCATTAGAGGGCAGATCCCTGATCTGAATAACATTCTGGACCGAGATGACTTCACCATTATGAAGAGAGCCATCTATGCCACACAGGTTTATTTATTTATTTTTAATTAACCTATTCTTTATTTCAACCAACCAGAAAGATCCCATGGC
>VUQR01011194.1:28419-41216 GCA_015108515.1 Hemichromis elongatus | reverse complement strand
CATGGAAAATGTAGAAGAATACTTGGAAAATGTTGGCTGCTTCTTGTTATCGGTCAGTCATGTCTATCTATCTATCTATCTATCTATCTATCTATCTATCTATCTATCTATCTATCTATCTTGTAAGCCTGTTAAAATAAAGAATTTGACACAGTTGTAACAAATGTACAACAAATAAATGTAAACATTTATTTAAATTATTCTGGTTCCATGTCTGCATCTCATTCATATCTCTTTTTATTTGTTTATTTCATGCTTTCTTATATACATATAACTATTATTATTAACTATTATTAACTATTATCCAAGCACACTATTGTAAGTATGCTCTTTCTTTGCGCTTATTGCTTTGTATTTTTAAATTTATGCAAAAAAATTGAGGGAAAAACAATCAGAACACAAATCACAAAGTGTTATATCCATAATTAGGAACTTTTTAATTCAAAACTTAATTTTATTGCTTAAGTAACTAAAAAATGAAATTAGTTAAAACGAGATGATGAATCGATTCCCATCCTGTATCCAGTAAGGGTCCTGGCTAGACCCCCCTGGAATGGCACGGCTATGTCTGCAGCCTGTCCGCAGCTCGGACACAAGCATTTCACTACATGTTGTACTCTGTATGATTGTGTATGTGACAAATAAAGGTTGTTTGTTTGTTGAAATGATGAGAACAAGAAGGCACAAGTGGGCAAGGGATGAGAACAGGGCACTATTGGAATGCTACTATGCAATTAACCCCAACAGAAAGGGTTACATGAAGAGGATGTGGGACCTCTGGACTCTTCGATGCCCACCATCTAGACTGATGGTGAAACAACCAGTAGCTTAGTGTTGCAGCATTTGGAAGAGGCAACTGCTATCACAACTGGAGCTTAATGAGGTACAATACAAATGCTGCAGCAAGGGAGAACCACGATGTCAGGTCAGGGGGAGATATCATCACCCCTACCCGAGATTGGGTACCAAGCCCCAAGTACCACTGGTATGTTAAAGGCATTGAGTGCGAGAGAGGCTGACCTGAGAGTCAGACCACAGTGGCTAGTAGATCTAAGACCACAGAAACCTTCCTGAACAGTGTCTAGTAACCATCACAGTGGCAGTCATCCGAGAAAGTGTCTCCTGTATTAAGAGCTGGAGAGCACCAGCCCCTGACATGATTCACTCCTACTAGCTCAAGAAGCTAACTGTACAAAGGAACCAGCTGCTAATATATGAGGCACACTCAGCATGACTAACCGAAGACTGGGTGGTCCAGATCCCGGATGATCCCCAGAAGGGACCAGTCCCATCCAACTACTGGCCAATAATCTGCCACATGGAAGCTCCTGTCGGGCATCAAAGCAGCTAAGATGAACAGGCATGTGGCTTAATCATTCATATTTATTTCTGTTTGAGTTTGGCTATTCAGTGTTTAATAACTAAACATTAAATTTTATTAACTAAACTATTAACAAAACATTTATTAAATAAACACATTTGCAATGCAGTTAAATGTATCATTGCAGTTTTATTTTTGGTTATTATATCACATAATCTTAAATCTGAGCAAACAGAGATTCCCACAGTGGAGTTCTGTTAGTGAAAAAAATGATATGGGTGAAAAACAACAGCAGTAAGTCGGCACTTTGGCTTCTTGTGAACTCCAGACTGGACAAACACAAAACACGAAAACACAAGTATTAAATCCCTGCAGCCACAGAGTCTCTGTAGTGGCCTAATTTCAGTTCATTTGAATGGTGACCAAACTTGCAAATTAAGCGTCTATTCACTGTCTGTGATTTTAAACAAGCCATGCAAAGCAGCTAGATTGCTCTCTTTCTCTCCCTCCAGGTTAAAGCCATCACAAAGACTTATGTAAGAGGAAACACTCAGGTTAAGGTGACATTATTCTGACTCCAAAGTCCACATTAAAACAATACTTGGATTCAAAGTGATAACAGGGGTTTTATTTACAGTTTGGAAAGCCGCTCACCTCTCAGGTTCACATTAGCTCTGATGTCAGAGATCTTGATATGGGACTGAGCTGAAAATCACATGGCTGCAACATTTATCCAGTCATGCACTCAGCTGGGCGGGCTCTAGGTGTGTGTGTGTGTGTGTGTTTGAGGAGGGTGTGTGCTAAAGAGGAGCGCAGAGGGACAAGGTAAGAGGGAGAGGTAGAGAGATGCTGCACCTGTGCACGCTCACCTGAGGAAAGGTAGAAGAATCAGCCGAAAAACAAAGAGAGGAGATAGAAAGTTTGTAAGCATGGCGAGACAGTGTCGCATGTGAGAGTCTCCTTTCAGCCAGCACACTGTGAACAAGGTAAGAGAATGAGCGCACCTGAAAGGCTCCGATAAACTGCTTTGGAAACTAGACTTTTATCTGTGCAAGAAATACACATTTACCTTCAATGTGTATCAACATGCTACTTTTATATTTTTCACTGGTAATTCCACAGCTCAGCAACCTTGATGAAGAAATTAGAACTACAGTATTGTATCTGTATAGCCAAACAACAGCTTAAGGCAAATTTCCAAGTGAAAATGTCAAAAGTTTTTTGGTTCTACCTCCTTAAGTTGGAGAATTCCCTTTTTATTTCACGGTATGTGGCTACAAACTGGATATTTTTGAGTTTATGAGGGACGAAAACAATAAATATGGAGACATTAGCTTGGGTAACGTGAGCTGAGTTCTGTGTTTTAACAGTCAAATTATGGCTGAGGAAAAATTCTTTAGAAAAGCCTGACATGTGATGGTTTCAGCCTCCCAAAAGTGAGAACTTGGGGTTTTTACTTCTCTTATATTAAACAAATACAGAGTCTGAAAGCTTTTGATTTTCAAAATAAAACATTTGTAGAAATCAGCTTGAGCTGGACAAAACTGTGACACATTTTGCCCTTTGCTGCTGTTTTAAAGACAGTTAATTGAATAATTAAAACTGATTGAACCCTGAAGGAGACACTAATGCATTGTCTGACTTTAGGAAGCATTAGGAAGCCCACAGGGTTACTATGCATGCTAAATAACATGGTGTACATATGTTTTAACATGGTTTTATTTGTCATATTTGAGCTGGTTAGAATAACACTAAGTCATAAAAGAGTTACAGTCACAAATTAACCCTTTTGGACTTTGAACCTGTGTGAAGTTTACAATTTAATCAACCTGTCGATTCTTGTGACCTTTGAGAAGGCAGGAAGGCCTCTGGAACAAATGACTAAAAGACATTTTTATTAATGAAAATGATCAGACCAGCTAAAAAACTTTCCTGCTAGGGGTCAACGGCGAGTCTGGTACAAGGGATGAAACCTGAGAATCTAGTGAACTTTCAGTTTAAGTTACAAAGGCAGCAAAGCCCTCGGTGCCCTTGGAGGTTCCTCTCTCGCAAACATTATTCTTTTCAAAGACTTTGCAGGTCGTTAGCGATTTCCGATCGTGCACCACAGTTCCTGCTGTGATCTCCGAGGCTTTGCTCGGGCGGTTCACCCACTCATAACAGAATACATGGTAACTTATTAAAATGGAGGGCCTCCTTTGTGTCAACACCAGTTTTTGTCTCAAAGGTCACATCTAAGTCAAACACGGCATTCTTTTAGAAATATGTGTGCATATCGACGTGCTCTCTTACTTAACGTGGTGTGAAAGTGCCGAGAAGGTATTTTGTCCTGTAGAAGCAGTTTTGATGGAAATTATGCAAATGCTCTGTAAATGTTTGGTATGAAGCAACCTGTCCTTTTTGTGTATAAATAAACAAACAGATGATGAAACAGAGGGAAAAATGCTAAAATCTGAGGAATGTGACATAAATAAAAGCTATGGAAAGACAAGCAAATACTTTGAAGTGGTTCAGTCGCTCATAAAAGTGCTTCTTGGTGAGCAACTATCTGTTACCTGAGTGTCTGTGAGCACCACACACCCAGGTTATTAAGCAAAGAGCAACACAAGTCCAAAGGAATAAATGTAAAAGGTGCCTGCATTGCTGTTTCCAAAACTTTAAATCAAAGAACCTTTGCACTCTTCGTTCGTGCCAGGTGCCAAACATCACATGGGTCAGATAAGAGTAGGATGAGTGTTTCTGCAAAGGGCATGGACTCTCTATTTGCATAGGCGCTACATGATAAAACAACCACGCCAAAGGGCCTAACTTCCTGTGAGCCCTCATAAAAAAAACAGAGATAGGGTTGTGTTTGTGAAAGTCATAAAATTTGGTTTACGAGCCACGCTTTTATCTAAACACTTTTTTTTTACATTTCATTCAAAGCTTTAAGTTTAAGTTTTAAATGTCGCAGAGAGAGGCAGGGTTAATATAAACTACTTCATAAACTGCTCACTAGCTTAACAGTGAACGAGATCATACAATTTATGTGTTTATTGCACATTTATGTTTTGAGTGAATCTTTTTGGTCCCCGCTTTGGTAAAGTAACTCCACAAAAATTCCTATAAATGAAGGTAAAAGTAAAATAAAAAGACCTCGGAGCTGGACTTACCATGATAGTCTCACTGATTGTGTCTACAGCTACTGTAAAAATGCTATTATTCATTATTTTGTGGTTTTGAGCACACGATGCATTGCTGTAAATGTGAAACTTACAAAAAATTCAGTGTAAAGTATGTAAACTAATTTTTGAATTTTTGTATTTTTTGGGGTTTTTACTTGGAAATAAACCATCAGAAAAGCTGCAGGTTAGCTTTCTGTCAAGCTAAGGATCAGTTTGAAAACTATAAAGCCAAACAAACAAGCCTGGAGGTAGTGTTCTTATTTAAGTACAGTAAAAAGAGCTTAAGAGAATTTTAAATTACAGCGCTAATTACAGTGCTAGCATCAGAAAAAATCATACAAAAAATTAAAAACTGCTCTGAACATCAATCTGTATAAAATTTGAAAATGAAATGGCGAGTAGAAATGCCGCACCCATTGTAGTCACAGGTGTAGCAGGAAGCATCCTTCGTAGAATGCTCACGCTCTGCAGGTTGCAAGAAATGGAAACAGGCTGTTATTACCTGAGAGGTTTTTTTGTCACTGTATTCAGCATTAAGGGCACAATATATGCAGAATATGACGATTCAGATGATGTTATGGCTTGCCAGTGGATCCCTTTTCAGCCATATAACTGCCTTATTAATTCATGGCACAGACTCAACAAGTTGCTGGAAATAAACCTCAGAGATTTTGGTTCATATTAACACGACGGCATCACACAGTTGCTGCAGATTTGTTGGCTGCACATCATTGATGTAAATCTTCTGCACCATCACATCTCAAAGATGCTCAAAGCAGTCTGGTCATTCTCCTTTGCCCTCTGGCATCATAAGGAATTTTAATTATGTGGGAAAATCCCAGTCGCTCAGCAGTATCTGAGAAACTCTGGCACCAGCAACCATTCCCAGTTCAATGTCACTTGAATCACCTCTAATTACGGTCAAGTCTACGCGCCTAAATGCTGCCATGTGATTGGCTGATTAGGTTAAAGAGAAGCTGAACAGGTGTACCTAATAAAGTGGCTGTAAGTGTTTATTCTTTGTAGACATAAGAAACTATTAAAAGAAGATGAAAGAAATAGGAAAATCAAGGAACAAAACATATTTTCTGTGAGTATTCAAGGTGATTTACGTAAGGCATGATCTGACCCATGAACATGTTTACGACCTCTTTAATACGATAAAACAGTCAGCATGAAAGAGTCAACGATTGTTCCATAAGGAAGTTATTTGACCTGTTTGGTTACCAGGTGACAGAGGACCACAGAGACCTGGGTGTATTATTCTGTTATCGTTACCTGTGTATGTATCCATACACCTGAAATAATGCAGATGACATCACCCAGAGACTTTTGGTTATGTTGTGATTCTTAAGTGAACAATAGAAGGACACCCTTTGTTATTATGTAACACGTTTTCAAACTCCTGGTTCAGCATCAGCACGACAGCTTGCTTCCCCAGTATTTGCTTTCCTGACTTTATATCAGATCACATGCGAGCGATAGAGGATCCTGTGCAGATAATCAATAATTTATCAGCTGAGAGCAGAGTGTCAGGTGTTGCTCCCCCATTAGGTTACACCTCGTAATCACGGAGATGTGCATTGCATGAAGTAAGCCAGCCGTAGTACCGTCTGCTTTCCATGAACCACTCCTGCACTGAGCAGCAGAGTAAACAGTGTTGTTTGTCTTTTTGAACTGGTTCACTAACAATGAGACAATGATATAATATTAAAGGCATGATGTTCAGTGCGGACTGAGATTAATTTGAACGCAAATCTGCAGCAGAAAATGTGTACAAGTGAGAAATTTGCATTTAATTTTTGACATTAAATGTTGGTATTTGGAGCTATGCTTATTGTAAATTAGCAGAACTTAAAATATTAGTGCACTTTCCCTTTTTAAAAAACCCAGATGAATGAATTTGACAATTTAAATCTTTTAATTACATGCTATATGTATATTTAATTTCAGTTCAATTAAAGTTCTTATTAGAGAACTCACAGTTACGGTTTTACAGCTTTGCTATTCTCATATGAATGTAAATAAAGACATCCTGAACAAATGAACTGAAAAACAGAGGAACTAATATAAAACAATGAAGTGTGGCAGAGCATGTATTAATTTAACTAACGTCCATAAATTACTATTGCAAACCTCTTGGTTTTCCTACACTGGGCACTGTAATATCATTGCTTTAATCTTTATTAAACCCGGAAGCGAAACTGCTGAGATTCAGAGAGAATGCCCCAGGGCAATAGAGGTGGCACTAATTTAGCATGTTTTTCAATAGCTGGAGAAACCAGAGCTACCTGGGGAAACCAACGCACAGACAACATGCAAAAATCACACAGAAGCAGCTGCTCAGGGCCCCCACATCAGCAGAGGGCCCCAAAATAATTTGATAAATATGTTAACCTACTGCTTTAATCATAAACTGCGAGCGCTGAGCTTTTGTAAGTTATTTTTTATTAACATTCACTAACAATAACAACAATAACAGAAATGTCAAGGGGTGGTGAGCTCAGGGAATATTGTATGGAAACAGCAATTATGGCGTTAACCTATTTTTACTCTCTAGCCAGTTAGTTTCCATTTAACTTATTTAACACTGTTTTTACATTTGTGTTGTTACATGAAAATAATATTTAGGTCTGTGTTAAATTCTTTGTGACCGCGCTTCCCAATTGCACATTTTAAAAACAATTAAAAGAGAGAACTTGTTTTAAAAATCATTGTCTGATGGATTACTTATTTCTTTGTAGCACAAAATAACTAAGCCATTATGATGATTGCGTTAGATGTATAATGCAGAAATCGTTAAGCAAGAGCAAAATAGCTAAGAGTGGCTTTGATGATTTAGGTGGTTGGGGGTCTTTAATCAAATTTTTCTTGTAAAACATTAGGCCACCTCTGTGGGCTTTGCTATTAAGTAGTTACCAAATAAAATCACCTTTAAATCACTTTAATCAATTCAAAATGAAAAAAATTAAGTAAGTGGGACCAGAGTTTATTGTATAAAAATCAGACATAACAAAAATAAAGTAGAATTATTTACTACAAACCACTGAACTACTTATTAAATTACATTTTGAGTTATGATAATCTAATCCAGTGGCTCTGTATTTTTACATTAAAACTTTATTTTTATTGAAGTTGGCAAAAACATTTTGACAAAAAAGACACGGCTGATAATTGCGTCTCTCAAGGACCAACACTGGGCCCACTGTTAATTACGTTGTTCAGTGTGTAATGTACATTTTTATGCTGATGATGCTGTATTTTGTGCCACTACCAAACTTTCTCCAGCTTAGCCTTTCATGACTGCAGACCTTTAAATTACAACTGGCTCTAAGTGATACGGTTTATTTTTAACACTGCAACGCTCTCATTTACATTGTCGACCAGGTATGAATAAATGTAAATGACTGGTTTCAAATCTTACTCTAGTCAAATGATGTTGATAAAGATTCTACCAGGTGTTGATCTGTACATACTGTAGTTTTTTGGTGTAGACCCTTTGCTGACTAAATTTAGATATTTGTTTTTAGACTGGAAATTGACAGAATAAATACTGTTTTGAAGTATACAAAGTAATGCTAAGTTACTTTGTTTACCTAGAAGTCTTTGCAGTTGCTCACCACCTGCTTACCTGAGATCTCCGGACCTTACAGGTCGATCCTCCAGTCTCTGTTGGTGCCATGGCTGACTCAAGCTGGTGGAGGCTGACCTTCTCACGGAAGAAGAAGTCTGAATCCAAGGTTCTGTATGAGATCCCAGCAGAGCATGGCAGTAACACTGGGAACAAAGACCACCCGAGTAGTAACGGCTCTCCAGAACTGGACAGCCAGTTGAATGCCAAACTCGAGAAAATCGTCGATAAATCTGCCACCAAAGGACGCCACGTCAAGGTCTCCAACTCCGGCCGCTACAAGGAGAAGAAGAGGGTCCGCGCCACGCTGGCTGAGAACCCAAATCTGTTTGCAGACAGCAACCTCAGTCAAGAGAATCATAAAAAGAAGACTGAGAAATAGCACAGAAAATGCACATACTAGATCAGTAATGTGTCATATATCAGTGTCACATAAGAAGCTTCAAAGATGGCTTGAACGTATGCAAACACCACCATGTTGCACTACATGTGCTACTATTCACCACACCCACACCCAGGTAAATACCAGGAAAAAAAGACACAAAAATAAACAACGAGGTGTCAAAATTTAAACATCCACCCAGCAGAAGGGAACCAAACACAGTCCTCAACACATTTTTCTCCAGATTTTCTGTCTTTTAACTTTTATATTTTACTTCCTTGTGCTCACGCTGTTGTTTTATATTTTTAAAAATTACATGAAGGAAAATTTGGGGAATTCTTGCCTCGTGATTCAAATGTAACATTGCTGTCATTTAAGTTGTTATTTTGTAATGTTGTAGATGTAGTGTTATGTTTCAGGTTTTTATGTTTTGTCCAATGTCAAAGGAAATTTTTATTACATTTTTATGACCAAAGGCTTGACGTCACTAATTACGTCTGAAACATCATTGCAGATGCTTTAAAATACAAAGGCCCCCAAAAATATCACGTCATCATTGAAAAGACTTGAGTTTCTCAGTTTTGAGAAACAAAATGTTCAAGTAAATTACATGTATTTATTTATATATCTATATATATACTTGTCCAGTAAAATATCCCCAAACAGGAAAGGGCAAACATCTTTCGTCCGTCCTTGTTTCCACATGTTCGTAATTAAAAAATTATAGATTGTATATAAAAGATTAATGTAACCATGCACTGGCTTGAACTTTTCAGTCTGGCAGTCACCATGTTCATCATATATCTAAAGATGCAAAACTGTGAACCTTTTTAGAGGCAACAATCAGTTTGACAACATATTTTGCAGCCACAAATACTAAAGGTTTACTTGTGAGGAATACATACGCAAATTACAGCGCTCGTTGTCATGAATTCGAAGTTGACACCCTGAAAAATGCTCTCGTTTCACATCTAAAACATCTAAATTCACGTTGGTTTCCTTGGATGTCGAAGTTGGGTAAGCGGGTGGAGTTCTAAATTATCAGCTAGCCCAAGAAAGCCTGATTAGATAGGTTCAGTCATAAACAGCACAGTTTCGATAATGTTCAGTATCGGTCAGTACAGCTGATCACACATGAAAACAAGTGTCAGAAATTCCTTTAAAATGCTCTAAAAGACACCAACAGGGTTTAGATGTTTTGAAATGTACAGGGCAAGCTACAGTGGCCTATATCGATGCCTGTCACTCCAGCCACGACCGTAGTAATGCAAGCTTTAAGCCTGATGATGCTTTAAAAAAGTCACCCAATCATATTTACTATTAGGGGTAAATTAGCTACAGGTAAAAAATTGAAGCTGTAAATTCAGACTGACTCACTTCTGGAGCCAGGCTTTTAGAGGAACTGCAGTTTTTGCCTTATTTTTTTTTTTTGTCCCAGGTGACCACAGTACATTTTATGAATGCAACCATATCAGAAAACATGACTTGGTTATGCAAATTGTGCTTTTATAAGAATCAAATATCATTTTATGTCATTGTGTCGTTTTCACCAATTAACTTCATCCTGTTTTGTTGGTATAACTGTCCAAATAACTCCAGCAGCCATTGCATATGACACATCTAACAGAACGAAATGCTGTTTGTAATTTCTTTTTCCTGAGATGTTTTTTTGTTTTGTTTTTAATAAATAAAAAAGTTGTTAACATGTAAATCTTTCTTGTATTCGGGCTGGAGTCTGTAGTGAGGAGAGCTGTTAACACGCAGATGGTGGCCTGTTTGAGCGAGATGATCTTGGTGAGGTCGTTCTTTGCGGTTCGTGTTTGGCCTGTTTTGTTGACATGGTGATAGTAAGCAGGGTGACATTTGACACCCTGTGGTCTGCTTCTGCATTTTGTAGTAGAGCTGCCCTGCTGTTAGCTTAGAAAATAACAGATATCATTGAGTCATTCACAGAAATCCACAAGTCAACAGTTAATCCATGAGAATATTGCACGTTTCTAGTGATTCTGAGTGATCGTGTTTGGCTGAATCTTGGTGTTTGTAGTAGCTGTGCTACTGACATCTGCTGGTCAAACACACACTCAGTCCTCAGTTAGAAATTTAAACTTTATTATTACCTCTTTTTCCACAGTTACTTCAAATTACATACCACAATTTCATCCTCAAATAATACAGGACACAAAACAGTTGGCACAAAAGACGTCTCGTGCTCTTAATCTCACTATTAAAAGGCAGTCACTACAGAGACACGATCATAGATTTAAGACTGATACAATCAATTCAAATTAAGCTAACCATCAGTGCAACACGAATCACTGCACTGGTTACATATTTTGCAAGTGTAAAATCGCATTTGTCACCAATTAGAAGAAAATTTAGTTTAGTTGTTGTGATTTTTTCATGACTTGCTAACACGACTGAGACAGTGAACTCTGCCTAGAGACAGCGATGAATTTGAAACATAGTTTTCAGTCACAAATATTAAAGGTTAACTCATGAGGAACAATTGTGCAAATTACAGCCGTCGTCATAAACTGAAGAAGATGGTGTTCTGAGTGCATCGTTAGCAAACACATCATACTTTCCTTCCAATAACTGCATTTTAAGCCCACCAAACACTATGAAGTCAATGCTGACAGACTTTTAACAGCATAGAAATATGTTTTTCTGGCAACAGTTGCACTGGATTGGATTTGACTGTTTAGCCGTACCTTATGAAGTGGCCACCATACATAATCTTGGAGGATTTGAATCTTTTCGCTCAAAGAAATCAAGGAACTTAACACAATGAGCTAATCTCAAACAGTTGTCTCAATTTTCCATATTTTCTTTAGAAAGCTGCAGACCTGTAAAGAAATAATCACACCGATGGAGAAAAGCTGAGTGTTGATGAGTGGATCAGGTTGTGCTTTTTAATAAATAAGAAACCGTTTTCATGTCCCGGAAGGTCAACGACTGCACTGTTAAACAACCACAGCTATACTGTTAATCATTATTTTGATTGGGTAAAGTTTCACTTTTATAGGCCAGTGCCCTTTCAGCCACGCTGCTCTACCTATCCACACATGGTTCACCTCAAAGACAGGACAGTGACGTTTGGCTTGTTGATAAACCGCACACAGATGCACCTATTACTAATGTGGGGTAAAGATGATGATCTTTTTAAAATCAGTGACAGTCAAGATGAAACATGTCCTCTCCTTTATTTCATAGTCTGCTGATGCTTCTCATGGGGACAGTCGCTGGTACACCCAGCCTCCCTCTGCAGCGTGCTGAAACTCTCCCAGCTCGGACTCTCCGTCCTTCCGCTTGGTGAAGACGATGCGGTCGTGAAGTCTGTTTGTCTGTCCCTGCCAGAACTCGATTGAACAAGGCTTTACGATGTAGCCGCCCCTGGTGGGAAAGCACAGCATGGGACAGTTAGAGGACCACGAACCGAAAAAGCTTTAAGAAGTCGTACCAACATGTTGTTAACTTTAATTGAGAGCAAAGGTTTACCAGTAATCAGGCATAGGCACCTCTGTGTCCTTGTACTTCTCCTCCAGTTCTGCATTTTTCTGCCTCAGATACTAAAAGAAATTGTGAGAAATGAGACTTTAACATCGTACACATCACCTACAGCGTGCAGACGGAGCAGTTCGGCGCTTACATCTCTGTTAGGCACAGTGGTGCTTTGTCGGCTCACGACGGCTCCGATCTGGCTGCTCTTTGGTCGGGAGTGGAAGTAATCGCAGGAGCTCTGGTAGGGGATCCGCTCCACGGTGCCTTCAATGCGAATCTGAATTTCAAAATTAAAATAAAAATTAATTTACTATGAAAATAAAAAGTTTAAAGAAGAGAAAACGTAGCAGTAAAAATTCAGGTTTCTGCACCTGTCTGTTTAGAGGTTCCCAGTAGAAGACCAGGCATGCATGTGGATTGCTCTCCTGTGGAGAAGAAAGTGATCAGAGGACCCGACAACAATGAGCGACAATACAGAAGAAGGCTTAAAGATTCATGGATGAAGTGAAGGAGGACATGGACGCTGGAGACAGGGTGAGATAGAGGCAGGCTTTATCACAGAAGGGTGTCAGTGTTTGGTTTAAGACAAAAAGGAGACAATGCATATCAAAATGAATGCAAGAAATTTGAAACCTGATAAATAAAAAAAATCATGCTATATAACTATTATTTATAATACCTGTGAAACAGATCTGTGCAATACTGTGAAAAAAGTGCAATACTATGAGTGCAATAAGAGGTAGTGAACTACGAAGTTCTGTACACTTTTTTTTTTTTTTTTTTTTTCTTTTTTTTTTT
>VUQR01011194.1:9675-28399 GCA_015108515.1 Hemichromis elongatus | reverse complement strand
TTTTTTACTTGTGAATAGAAAATAGTACCCCGGACTTTATCTCTATCCTTCTGCTTTCTTTCTGTCTTATATTGTTATATTGTAAAGTGTGACTTGACTTGGAAAGCTCTGCACAGGAATTCCAATGTACATGGACCTGTGTGCAAATGGCAAAATAAAAATCTTGAATCTAATAATGAAAACAAAGTCAGTCAAAAAAAAAAAAGCAATCAGCACTTATTCTGGTTTAAAAGACAAAGAATAAAAATTAATTTTCGAATGTTTTTTAAAGATGTCTTAAATCAGTGGATCACCTGCTTCCATCTCACCCTGTAACTAGCATCTAGCATGAACCTTCTCTGTGGTCTTCTCTTCTTCCTGCCTGGCAGCTCCACAGTCATTAGATTTTGTCCATTATATCCACTATCACTCATCTGTGCACGCTAAAAAACATTGCAGCCTTGGCTCGTGAAGGCATGGACAACCCTCTGAAACTCTAAAGCAAAGACACGGGTTGATAACGTGTCTTAATTATGGACAAAAATCCAAAGATATGAGTTCATTATCCCCGAAGTCAAGGAAATGTATTTGCAAAGCTCAAGCCAGTGAATTGGTGCCATTTTTGGTCCTCTGACTGATACAGATGTTGATTTGTAGTTTTTTGTGCCTGCTCGGTTAATAAATACATTATCAATGGAACCAAAAGAGCTGAACTCAACAATATAATGTTTAGCCCTTAGACACATTTAGTAACTAATGACAAACACAGCATGCTGCACATGACAATCGCAATATCTTTGTGACGATAACACAGAGAACACACTTCATATAAAACAACACAGTGGAATGAGAGTGAGTGGAATAAGACGACAGGAGAAGGAAGAATTCCGTATTCATTCAAAACCACCTGAGGGCAAAAGAAGCAGAGCGGGGGATGCAGACGGTTGCCGACACAGTCGGCGATAAAGTTGCTTCTTACCAGCTCGCAGCCCTTTCTGCTCTCGTAGTTGGTGAAGAAACGGAAACCTTCGCTGCTGTAACCTTTTAGGAGGACCATGCGAGCGGACGGACGCCCGTCACTGAGTAGACAGCAGATACGATTAATTGTACAAAACTGGGAAAAGAAATCAGCGCCAAGCAGTTCATTTGGCGGCGTTTCCTACTTGGTGGCAGTGGCGAGGCACATAGCATTGACCTCTCCTATTTCAGGACACTTGGTGGCTTCATCAAACCAGTTTCCAAACTGCTTGATGGGGTCGAGAGACACAAGCTGACTCTCCTCAAAGCACTGGAAACAAAACAACCGATACAGATGTAAAAAAACACTGGAAAACAGCCCCTTTATATGAAGCAGGATTCAAATAATTCATTGGCTGCTTTTGGATTATATTGAGTAGAGGCTGTAGGCAGCATAATTATGATTTAATTAATTATTCAATCATGTTTATCACTTTTAAACATGCCAAAGAAATATGTCCTAGCTGAGGTGTGAAACATCTGGCGAACACCTGCTTTCTCCAGCTGTATACAGTGTGACCAGATGCAAACTAAATAACTGTACATTAGTGTGGGACAAAGTTGGACACTTGCAAGTCACAGGTTTGGTATTTAGCAAGATGATTACACAGCGTTTTATCTGAATGCAACTTCCCAAACAATAAGCATTAAAAAAAAGACATTTGCTTGATAGTATTCTTAAAACCCACATCATTTCATAGGCTTGACCCACTTCTCACACATCATATCCTGCAGAAATCTGCAGAGCTCATGACTTTGTAGTTACTTTCCTTGCCTTTTTCCCTGTTGAGCATGGCATAAGCAAAAAAAAACTGTCAACCGGCACTTTATCCAGGAAGATAAAAGCCAGATTTTATGGGTAATGGTTTTAAATACTAGAGACACCCAATATGTGGGATGTCATCCGACTATGTGGGATAAGGGAAAAAGGATAAAAGTGTGCGGCACTATTTACAGCTAGGATTTCCCATTTTAATGGTGGTGACTGCACATCATCATTTTTTGTTGCTGTTGTCATTTTTCAGTTTTGCACAGGGGCGTGTGTGACATAAGAGTCTCACAAGAAACGTGCTTAAAAACAAAGACCAGGATATCAGTGTCCCTCACAGCAATAACTTCCCTGTTTTGAACCTCCTGGGGCCTTTCTGTGTGAAGTGTCAATGATCTCAGTGTGCCTGCGTGGCTTTTTATCCGGCTCCCAGTCCAAGCACAGGTAGGTGAAAGCTGAAGACGATAACCAGATTTTGAAGCTGCTGAAAAATGTAGGTAATTGCTGTATTCGTTTAGCAATGTAGATGAAAAAGTAATGCGCTGTAGTAAGATGCACCCCATACTGAAACATTTAGCGCATAGGGGATCTGGTCACAGCCAGATCAGATTAAAGCTGTGCTTACTGACTGTAATATTTGCACATCTAATTCAGGGTTCATATCATCGTGACCTTGCATTTGCACAGCACCGAGAGAATCGGTTCAGTTACATGACTCAATACATTGTATCCCAACACAGACTCTGTAGTTTCTCACCTCCTGATCTTCTCTGTACCTCTTCCTCATGTTACTGAGGTCCATGCTGGTTCCGCTGCAGTATTTCGGGGTAAAAATGCGCGGCAGCCCTACTATGCGAGAAGCACAAGAGGGCAGATTTACTCCAGTAGAGCAAATATGCCTCAATATAATCGTACTGAGTTTGCGCCTCATGCTTGTAAAACACACGCTGACGTAACACTCCCTTACGTAAAATATTACGCAAAAGTATCCTGTAAGAAAAGAAACGATTTTTAAATCAAATTTTACTTTACTTATTTAGAAAGGGGGTAATCTACGGGTTTATGTTCGTATTAACTAAACAAGTAAAGAAAAACAAAACAAAACAAAAAACGTCCTAGGTAGGTAATGGCACGTCCTTACGCTATGACGTGTTCACGTACAAACCCACTGGGAATCTCTCATCGTGATTATTTGGATAATACGCCCCTGGATACAGGTTATCAGTTTTTAAATGTTTTGTGACGGATTTACCACAAAGCACAGATTTATTTAGGCTATTTTTTTCTTTTTACACGTAAGATTTGGTAAATATGAAGAAGGTTTTCTTTTTTCCGACGTGTCAGTAAACGCAGCACGCATGCCGTCGTCACTTTCCTGACTCACGACAGTTTCCTGTCAAAGATGGCGGCGACCTTGTGTTTAAAATTGCTGCCGAAACAAGGTAAAGTACTGTATTTATAACAATAGTTGATTTTTTTTAAAACAATTCTGGTTCTGGTTAGTCATCCCCTGTCCAATTTTCAACTACGAGCTACTGTTAGTGGCGTTAGCGGGGACTCCGTTATTAGTTGTTATTAGGTTCAGTTAGCCGACATTAGCTCCGCAGCGCTCACTGACAGGTTGTATAGCAGACATTTACCTGACATTTGTGGCTTTCAGGATGGCTTCCCCTCACGCAGAGTGTCCGACACGGCTCCAAGGCTGTGACCCGCCACAGGAAGCCTCTGCACATCCAGAAACAGAAGCTGCTAGCTGTTACTCAGTACATCCCCCCCGCTCGGGAGTTTCCTCCAGGCGCTTACCCGTCCCAGACTAAACACGTCCAGAAGGTAACACACCAGCATGTTCAGCCTTTTACTGAAAACCTGCACGATCGGAAGAATCTCACTTCATATAGGATTGCTCAGCATTGTGTGCTTATTTCTTGGATTGGCTTAGGTTTACAAAACCTTTGAAATATGTTGCTTAAAAACAGATTGCATCTCAAACAAGTACACCAGGCAGAGCAGCAGCTGGTGGAGCTATCCCTAGCATTCTCTTCTATCACACCAACCCTCTGCATGTCCTCCTTCACTCATCACTACCATCTTGTAAATCTTCCCTTTTACTTGTACTGCTATACTTGTGTTCTGTCTGTTGCTTTGGATATCTCTTTTAAAAAGTAGCATAACAACTGTGTATAAAAACATAGATTTAAAGCTTATTCAAAACTTTAGTGACTGTTACCACTTGCAAAGATGAGGTTATTTTTATCTAAAGCTTCATCGTTTACAGTAAAATACAACATATTTTCTTCTGCTCAGTGGGTAAACAATTTTTTTGTTTGTTGTGGAACCAGAATTTTACACATTACAAAATAATTGGGCTTTTATTTTGGTACTTCAAGCAGATTTTGAAAGCATGTACTCATGTCCTTTTGTTCGAGTAGTAGTCTTTATTTTCCTGGATTGGTCTGCAGGTCTCTTGCTTTACTGAGAGTCAATTTCTTCTGTCTCATTCCTTCAGGATAATGATTTGACTTTACTTATAAGGAGGGAGTTGAAGAAGTTGTTTGAGGATTGTAAAATGATCGCTGTGGTCCAGAACAGCAGCAGCGGTGCTGAAGACATGATGACTCTGAGACACAGACTTTATAAACACAACATCACAGTCAAGTTCTTCCCCAACAAGGTAAGACTGATCATGGTAACTGAACACGGTATTAAAAACAATAAAACAAAATAAAAAGCTTTTATTAATCCAAATATAAGTAATAGACAATGTTTTTAGAGTCAGAAAGGACAATAAGGCGTGGATATTTATATACTCTTGTGAATGTCGACAACTGTACTCTCCATGGATGAGTAGTCCTGTTATACTTCTAATGTGTGATTTAGACTTCTGTGGGGAATCTATGTCATAACATGCTTAACCAGAAACCCTTTTTAACCCTACACTGTAACCTCATGTGCATCTTCTTAGAAACGTAACTAATGTCAAGTTGACGCCCAGCATAACCACTGAATTTGCACACCGTCTGATGGCACTCAGTACCAAGTGGTCTTTATTCATACTTTACAGAAACTATAACAGCAACTATAAATCATTTTCTGATGATACATAAGACAATAAACTTTGGAGTTGTTGTTTCTATCTTCAGCTTTTTAGTTCACAGTGTCCTTCATATAGAAGAACATCCTGCTGCAGTTTTACATCAAGCATCATTAATTTTCTAATTCACAGTTGTTTGTTTTCAGGTTGTGCGGTCGTTCCTGAGTGACTCCATTTACTGCAACATGGGTCCTCTGTTCATCGGTCCGACGGTTATGTTTGTTAGTAAAGAGCCGAAGGTGAAAGAGATGCTGACGACTCTGAAGGCCAGCCCACAGATGACACTCCTGGGTACGTTTATCGTCCATGTGCGAGGAATAACTAGCATTCGATATTGGTATGCCTCAGGAACCATGAAATGAGTTCACTAAAAGTTGAGCTAAATTGTCTTCTAAATGAACTCATCAGTCTTCTGCTTGTGACAGTTTGGGGCTGGCAGCTGTGGGTTGAGATGAGGCTCCACATCCTGCTTGCGGCTAACCTTGGAGCACGATCGATTTGCAGATGAAGTTAGGGATCCAGTTAGATGGGATAGGCAGTTACTGCCTCTCATCTAGAAAACTCCAAGTGTACTGTGAGATGTCCACAAGGATACTGTGGCCCAAATCCAGTCTGTCCTCTACAGACATTTGCTTTGTTTGCATGTTCATGGAGGGTCCCCTACATTAACTGCTGTTCCAAATCAACAGCCTTAAATGGAAGTGTGTTTTTAAGCTCTCCAACACTCATCAGACTTACTAATCCAAGTTTGTGAACCTGTGTTTAAAAACTGTATTGTTTGTAAAATTAAACAGATATTATTTTGCCAACAGATTTCAGATCAATCCAGAAATGGAAGAAATCCATTGAAACTATCGGTAATGATCTCTGCTCTTCTTTCAACAGGAGCCTGCGTAGACAACACGCTGCTGAGTGCGCAGGGCATCGTGAGCTACTCCAAACTGCCGTCGATGACTGTCATCCAAGGCGAGGTGGTGAGCGGACTCTCCATGCTGACTTCCCACACAGCTTATCTGCTGCAGCGCCACCCTGCCCACCTGTCACAGCTGCTTCAGCAGTATATCAAACAGCAGAGCTCAGACGGCAGCGCAGAGGCAGCTCCTAAAGCAGAGGAGGCCACATAGAGCTACAGAGGACATTACAGGGACTGGTGACTTTCAGATCGAGAGCCAAGTGGACTGGCAAACGACTGTAAATGGACTGGATGTCATCTTTGTTTTAATTCGGCATCAGACAGACTTGGTGCTGAATGACACACTGAGCGTCCACCTTTAGGACACCTCAGCCTGGAGGTGTCTGGAGTTATTGGACAAATAATGCTTAAAACGGCTTGAAGTGTTTAATAAATGACATCAGCGCTTACTTTGCCTCATATTGTTTGTATGAAGACTTTCTGTTAGTTTTATCAGAGTTACTTTGGCTGCTGAATGATTTTTGCAAAAAAACCAAAACTAAAACACAACAAAAACCAGTGGGAGACTGCATGCTTCTGCCATGACTAAAGGCACACTCCACATCATACGTCAGTCCAGACTTTGGATCCAGACGGACTAGGATCGCTTGTGATATTCTCTTGACAACATCAAGTCCTCCTATCTCAGTGTGATAGGCATTTGGGATGGTATCCTGCAAAATGTCCAGTTATGTCCAATTTTATGGACAAAATCTTGGATCCAGATATATTTTGAGGTTGTTCATCTCTGCTCACATTTTCATGCACATCTTGGCAGAACCTTTTCACAGACAAACACTACCAACATATTCCCGTTGGTTGGGGTTATAATTCTTCTGTTTACATTTCAGGAGATTATTTTTAGTACAGTGCCAGACTGAGCATTGTTGTGACCAAGTGGCATAATAAAAACAGCTTCAGCCGAAAAAAACAAAAATGGTCACAGATCTGATGAGTTAATCTGCAGATTACAGCATGTTAATTTGGGTCAAATATTCTATTATGACTTGCATTTCTGGGAGGGACACCTATTACTCGTTTTCACTTGAACAGTATGCACCTCTGTACAAGAGCAAGCAAACTGTAGTACAACCATGGGTGCAGAGAAAAAGGAACTGGATTAAAAATTGTAAGATTTTATTAATGAAATGACAAGCGGCAGGTCTGAATCTATTAAAAATAAGGTATAATGTTAAATAAATAGTAAATTATAGCTTATTGTGAAATACTAAGAATTAGGAAGGGACATATCAAGAAATTCTGGCGTTCTCCTGGACGTTATTAACATAGAAAGGTCATTAATATCCCGTAAATTACTTTATTAATAATTTTGGCTGAGCAGGCTTCAAGTTTTTTTTTTTTCCATTTCATTTCTGCTTCAACCTAAAAATGAGTAAACCGAGTGTTCAGAGAGAGGATCCTGCTTAGATCCACTCTCCATTACAGCCCCGCTAGACGCTCGGTGTAATTCCAGCTAATGCGGATAATGCGCAGGACACATTGCGCACGGTGCGCGCCGCCTGCGACGCACGGCCCTCCTTGGATTTGAGGGAGCTGCAGTCACCCGCCGGCAGAGAGGGCACGGCGGGTGAGATTATGTGATTGTCTCTGGATAAAGCATGCAGTCTGACTTATTTTGTTTCACCGTTTGTCGCTATTTTTCCACTCGAAATGGTGAGTTTTCACAGATTATTAAACGCCAAATGAGACTTTTGTCGGATTAATCAGACGCAGGAGAGCAGACGATGAGAGTCGGAGGTGGATTTCAGGTGGGATTTTTTAAAATTGCTTTTCCAAACTAGATTTGAAAACACCAGACAAGCAATGTGAAAGTCTGGGCTAAATCTTAAAGGAAAACACCGAATATAACCAACAATTATTTCGTGTAATTCAGCAGTTATATGTGGTGTTATCTGGACAGCGAATCCGTCAGGGGAATACGTTAATCTGTATATACACACGAATTTACATAAAAAACAACCCTAAAAACATTTGATTAAAATGAAAGTAACTTCTACTTGTTGTGCTGAGGCAGTAGTATAATAATCTCCAGATTAGACCCAATGCATCCTTCAGTAGTGTACAGGCGAAACGAAGGGCTTGTTAACCAAGGATGTGAAGTGGATGATCGGGACTACTAGCACAAGTATCTACCCTTAAAGCGGTTTCACTTCTCTTTATAATGTTTTGTTTTTTAAAATGAATTTGAAGTCCAAAAGTGGTCAGCATTTAGCCTTTTGATGTAAGTTGCACGTTTTCGTGTATACTAGCTGTTCTAAACGTTATTGATAAGAGTGTTTTATTCCACAGAAGAGATTATAATACCTCAGGCATGATGCATGAAGTCTCCACCTTGGCTGACTTGTGTTGGCCACCATTCCCCCCCCCTGTGAGCTCATTACATCACTCATCCATCTTCGTGCATATTGTCTTATCTAGTTTTCTGGGTCACACGAGGTCAAACAGCAGTCAAGCAAATATCCACGCATCATCTTTGAGTCATTTAATGCTTTATTGCAGTTTAGAAGTTGAGTTAAATGAATTTGAGTGTGAGTGCTTTAAATGTTATGTAGCTATGATCTTTACACTGCAAGGATAACTTCTAAACATGGGAGATACACAGAGATTTTTTATTTTTCCATGTTTAGAACACGAAACCAAAATAAAATGTGAGTGGAAACCATAATAAAACTAAGTGCGGACTATTGTGCATGTCCCCTTCTGACTAAGCAAGCTCAGAAACCTGCAAATCCTTTCATCCTGTTTCCACCACATGCTTTCAGTACTGAGGTCAGTTACTCTCATCCTCTCTTGCCCTTACATAATACTAAGGCAGGCTGGACTGGATAGATTTAGAAAGAAATCAGTTTGAATGCACTGACTTAGCATCCTCTTATTGTCAAAGTTACTTACTAAAATGTATTGTTGCCCCCGAGAAAGCTTCTTTAAGTCAGTCGGGCCAAAAAATATAAACACGAAAGATATAGTCCCACATCTGTACAGTGATTCTGCAGACTGACGCTGTGATGTCTGTGTTAAAATGCAAATTATAAAACATTAATATTTGTAGCTTCTTCTCAGACTCACAAATTAAATGCAAATACACAGAAAAAACTGCAAATAGAAGAATTTTCTTTACAAAAAAAGTATTTATTTTCTGCAAACAATATGGATTTGTTTGTTAAAAGAGATTTTAATAATTTTTTCTCTTTAAACTTTGCTTTAAAAAAAAAAGTAGTAACCAATGAATGGCATAAATTTATATTAAGTGTATGAACGTATGTGGTGTCAGTGCTCTTCGTCTTCAGATCGAGTTACTCCGTGTCCAGGTTACTCTAAGCAGCTAAAAACATCCCTTGAAAAACCAATTAAGCAGAGGTAATCCTCTCCTTGCAGGCGGTATTGGCCATGGTGCCCCACGCTGCACAAGAGTGGATTACCAACAAGGCAAACTGCACGGGGATCCCCCAAAAGCCTCAGATTCACACACCTCCAGTAGTTTTAGCAATTTTATTAGCTAAACATAGTTACTTAAAAAGCTAATCACCAATAATAAATTAGGCTAAATATCTGGGGATCCTCAGTCCAACTGAGAGTTTTTCTAAAGATTCGTATTGCTAAAGCTGTGTTTCATCAAATGACTCCAAACTGATGCAGGATTGTTTGATGTGTGGTTTGTATTTAGATTAAGGGTCGGTGGAGGGTCAGAGGGAGGCCCTAACAGAGCAATCCAGTCATACTCTCATACAGTGGCTGTTAAACCTGCCTGTGCAAATAACTACATCTGCACAGGCAGGTTAAAATGTCAGTTAAGATTTTCTCGGCCTATTAAATATCAGTGAATGAAAGCTTAGAAAGCCAACAGCCTCAAACCCAAAGTAATGAATAAACTGTCAAAGAAGGATGTGCACATATTTAAGGATCTGGAACCAGGTACCTCTGTTTTTGTATCAAACAAATAAAAAAAAATTAAATTTTGATTCTGCTACAAAATAAACTTGTTAAATTCTGTTAAATCTGCATTTGCTCTTGTGGCTTTGTAAATAAAATAATAATTTAAGACACATAATGTTGTTTTATTTATATTTTTACACTTAAGCTTTCCTTGTGTGAGACATAAAAACTTTGATTTAAAAGAAAAATAAATGATTTTGCTATAAGTGCAATAGTAAAAACATGTCAGGAATGAAGACCCAAATACAGACTCAGCTGGGACTATATGTATATATATACATACATGTACACAGACATGCAGAGGGCGATCAAGGGAAGAGGAAGCAGGTGGGGAACGAGGAACAGCTAACATTTTTAAGCTAAATACAGAAAACGACCTAAAATTAAATACAAAGACACAGGAGGCCGGGAATTACAAAGTAAAACAGGAAGTAACTAGAAAATATCTAAAGCAGAGACAAGAAAACACTAATAAATACCACAACATGAGTGAACTGCAAATCGAATGATAATTGTAGCCAGCAAAATTAAAGGTTTAGGACAACAACGAAAAGCCAACTTAAACAGAAAACTGAGAATAACCCAACGAAGCCCACAGACCAGAACAAAACAAGGGTTTGGTGTTAAAGCTGTTCAGAATAAAATGTCACAGATTTCCCCCCAAATCTGTGCACCTTAAAGCGTGATTTATTCACTGTGATAAGATAACACAACATAATCTAGACAAATCTTCCAACTCTGATTTGTATATTTTGTTTACTGCTTGTTTTTGGTGAGTAAAATGCTCTGAATCAGTGTGTTTGACTCTCGGATCCAGAGTGATCTGGTTGGAGGATTCAAGTCTGCTGTACTTTATCCAGGTAGCATTTAAGATACCAGGCTTGAACCAAGAGCTCAGCTCTCACCCGTGTTAGGTAACTGGATTAGTTAGTTTCCTTCCTTGTCTCCTGCTCTGCTCAGTCTGTTAAACACTCTCACTTGCTGCTCATGGAAGAGCTCACCTTTCACAGCTCTTCATAAAGGACTAAATAAACTGACCTTGTGCAAGATTTGGTGAAAATAAGACATCAAGGTAGAAATTTATCAATATATTTAAAGATTTCATTTGTTTGTTCTTGTGAGAATGTTTGTCCACTTATTGTTCACTGAGGTCCTGACTTTTTTTCTCAGATTTGTTTAGATTTGTTGGCCAGACAATCAATGATATAAGAAAAATGGGATATTATGTCTGATTTAGTAGACTAATACAAATGTAACTGCTTAGGAAGTCTTATGATTATTTCAGTATTTCACTTTATGATTTCTCATTTAATTTGCAGGAAAAATCTCATTGCATGAACTTACAGGACTGTGTAACATTTTTAAATGTTTTTTTTATCAGTTTTTTTTAAAACAAATATTATACTTAACAACAATTAGAGCAGTATTAGTAAACACCCCCTCTCCTACCCCACCCATTCAAAACAATGCCCAGACCCACCTAGTTTAGAACCCCCCCCAAACAAACAAACAAACAAACAAACAAAACCCCCACTAAGCAATAATTTCTGCAAAATTTCAGAAAAATCAGTTTACGGGCCATTTCAGTTATTTTTTGATTAAACTTTGACTGCTGTGGATGTGTGAGGTTCATCAGACGTGGCATTCATTTTTAAGAGTTATTATTAAGTGTTGAAAATAGCAGCAGTCCTGTAACCGGAGCAGAGGAAATGCAACAATGCAAAAAAATTTTGATTATTATAAATGCTATTTAAATATTATATGGGTCTGATTTATTTTTATTTTATTCTTTTGTTTTAAATTCAACTTTATAACAGCAAAAAAACTGTCACGGCTTGCAGGATGAGCCGTGTGGGATTGTAAAAGGACCCAAGATGCAGGCAGTACAGATGTGAGGGAGCATTCTTTAAGGAGGTAGAAGAACACAAAAGGCAAGGGTGGCGAAAAACAGAACTGAAAAAACCTAAACTGGGAGAAGCTAAGCATAAAACAAACCCAAAACCTAGAGACACAAATGGAGATGCAGGGAAACCACACAGGGAGGCGGAGGGAGATAACGCAGAAGAACCAACAAGAGGCAGGAGAACACACAGGGTCTAAATACACACAGCAGCAATCAAGGGATGGGAGACAGGAGGGGAACACACCTGGGAGAAATCCGAGCTGACGAGACAGGGGAAACACACTGAACACACTCACATGAGACAAAGACCTTCTGAAGACACTGAACTTAACAGACAGACTCACAAGCAGACACAGTGGCAACATGGACAGACAGAGGGAACACAGAGAAGTGGGAGCAGGCAGGCACAGAAAAACACCCCTAACAAATGGCAAACCTAAACAAAAGACATAATGGAATAAACAAGAACATAGAATAATATAAAGAAACACAAAACTCCAAGTCGTCAGACTCGGGACCATGACAAAACCCTAGAAATAATTATAAGGAAGTTGTCACTCTCAGAATCCTTTGATTTCAGGGGGCTTTTGGAAGATTGCAGCAGAACTCGCTCACAACAAGAAGGGGAGTCTGAGGTCTGCGCTCTGAGATGGACGTGTCTGGATCTTCACTAAATCGCAGCCAATCGCTGGCAAGCGGCCTGGAGAAGACTTCCCACATGTGGAACAAGCCAGCCCACTCTCAGAGCAGCAGCACTCTGTCATCTCGCCACTCCAGACAGGTCAGACAGTTCAGGATAGGAACTTATGAAACTAAAAGTCTATAAAAAATAAATCCGATTCATTAACTCCACATTCCCTCTCGATCATCCCCGTCCTCCCAGAAGTTTTGAAACTGCTGAAGTTAAATATATGTTTAAAAAGTCACATAACTTGATCTGTCCAATAAACCATCAAACAACGACAACAAAAAAGAACAGTTTACATGATCAGACGTGGCAAAAAAAGCCACAAATCTTCAAATATGTTTGGAATTTTTGCCTTAAAAAAGTATTAAAACGATTAATCGGTCATCAGAATAGTTGCAGATTGATTTTCCTCTGATTTACAACTTTCCTTTACCTAAACTTTAAATTTGATCTATTTATTTAAACTGTAAGCAAGAAAGGACAATTTTCCTATTAAATTGGACACTTTTTCTTTATATTTTCTACAGATTATCAAAGACTGGGAAATAATTGATGACTGTCAGGTTGAAATGCAGGGAGCAGGTGACGATCCTCAGGACAGGACCCCCCCAGGACTCTGTGAAGGATATCTTCTCAAGAGGAGGAAATGGCCACTTAAAGGTTGGCACAAGGTGAGCAGTCACTGCACTCTTTCACGTTGCTGCACAAACGGTGGGTCTCTTTAAAATATGTCAGTTTCAAAAGATGATCTCTTTTTCAGCGCTACTTCATCTTGGAAGGTGGGATCTTACGCTACTCCAAAAATCAACAAGATGTAAGTTAAATTTTTTGCAATGCGAGGGTTGGCCTTTCTCTTTTGATTTCTAACATCAATGAGGCATTTTTCACCCCGAGAAGCTGCTGCTAGCTGTTTGTTTTCTTTGTTTCGCTCTAATGCCCAGAGATGGAGAGAAAACCCCAGTTAGATTGGCAGTTTCTGAAATACTGTGTGACACCAACAACAATGTTCAGAGTCGCTTAAATCAGCTTTCATCTCCATTCTGATGCTCAGTTTGAACTTCAGCAGATCATCTTGACCATGTCTGCATGCCTAGTTGCATTCAGTTGCTAAGGCTGTGATTAGATATCTTCATTAATAAGCAGTTAAACAGTTGTAACTCATGAAGTAACTGGTGAGCCTAGTTTCCTCTTCCTTCTTCTACAAGCCACTTGGCAAACCACCTCTAACCAAATTCCTTCTTTAATGTGACGTCTGATTTATTTTGTGTCAGTAAAATCATTTTTATAACATTTTGTTTTTGACAGGTGGCCAGGGGACGAGTTCAGGGCTCGCTAGACGTTAGCCTCGCAGTAATATCAATAAACAAGAAATCAAATCGGATTGATCTGGATGCAGGGGACATTCTGTATCATATGAAGGCAAAGAGTCATGAACTCTTCTACATTTGGGTAACCAAGCTACAAGCTCACCGCCTGTACAAGAAGAATGAGGCAGCTCATGTTCACAGCAGCTTCCTCCATACTTTGTCCCTCCCCACTGCGACTGAACAAGCTCAGAGAAATGGAGATTTGGTAATTACGGAGTAAAAAAGTGACGTCAGACTTAAACTCACAGGTCACCGAGAGTAACCCGGCGTTCTCTTGCTTCTATTTTACCAGAGCACCACCGGGATGGCAGATTCAGCTGGAGCATCAGGCGTGCTGCCATCAGCTAACACAGCAGTGAACACGAAGGTGTCTGCATGGCTGCAACAAAGCCACAATCCCGACACCTGTGTTCAAGGTATTTGTCTAACAGTCCTAGCTGCAAAGGCAAAACTGAATAGGTGATTCTAAAAGTGGCGGTTTTTAAGGTTCAGCATTAGGTAATATTGCCTGACATCCTCTGTTCTTCAATGTATTTTTTTCTTTTTGATAATATAATTGAGTGTCTGTATAAAACATCCACAAATAGTACTTATTAACAGAAAAATGACTTAAAGTATGTGACCAATGTGTCCTATATGACTATTATTAGATCATGTATTGCGTGTGTATTATTTCTAACTAACATTTGCTTTTGAGGCTGGTTGGAGTGCAGGTATTTCTGTTCCAGTAGGACAATTGTTATTTACTCAGTTCATTGAATTAGTGATTAATGAAATAGTGAAAAAAACAATACAATTATCCAGAGTTTGGTCAAATCTATTACAATCACATTCACATCTATATTATTACAAATGTTGAAAAGAAAAAGCTGGAACAGTAAAATTAATATTAATAATTATTATTAATAATGATTTAATCAGCTGACCAGTTGTTTAAGCACTGCTTGTATATACTGTTGGATAGTTTGATTAACATCAAAGTATATTGTATACTTTATATGTCTAACATTTTATATGCAAATTCTTTAGGTATGAAAAAAAGCAAGTAACTCGATAAGATAAGCCTTTATTGATCTCACAGTGGGGAGATGTGTGCACTACCTCAGCTCAGGCACAGATAACTACAGCTGTGAGGAAAATGCAGTTGAAGAAAGAGTACAATGAAAGTACAATAAGAGTACTTAAATGTATTTTATTGTGTTCTGTTACTGTTTAAAATTAAATTGAGGAAAATATACTTAAATTTTCTTTTTTGCTTTTGGTGACTTTTCTGGAATTAAGGTAAAATACTAACACCATTTAATAGGGAATAGCCATCTGCATGTTGTCTCAGTCCACCAGATTTAAAGAAAAAGTTTTTTTTTTCTTGCACTCACAGTGCAACAGCTATTTCTGTATGTTAGCTCTGTGGCCAGCAGGACTCTTGTGTGATTAATTAGTTAAAAAAAAACGCTTTCTTGATATTTCCTTCCAGAGCTTAACCGTTGTCATCTGGACCTTTCTGAGCTAAACCGCTTAATCCAGAGGCTGCAAGCACTGGAGGTGGGGCAGGCCTTTACTAATGGAGATCTGCAGCGGATCATCAGCATACAGGTGCATATAGGCCGATCAGTCTAAGGTATTGTACTGCATTATGTCTCCAGCAAAATCACATTAGAAAATGAATCTTCTTTGGTGCAGAATCTGTCACTGGAGAAACCGAAGAAGACGAAATCAGGAAAGATCTGGGGTCATTCCCGCACACTGTCCAGAGTGGAGGCCCTGGGAATGGTAAGAATGGTCTGTAGCCTTCACTTTCTTAAAAAGGACACAATTAACAAAACTGCTAAATGTTTACATTAATTAAATAGTAATTTGACATATAGTGCATTTTGGTTGTTGAATTCATACACTCAGTCAGCATATTGGGTTTATGAAATCCCAATTCTCCAGTAACATTTTGGGACCTTTCTCTAATCTAATCCAAAGCCTATTCGTGGGATTACTAAATCGGTGAGTCACTATTAATACACGAGACAACCTAATGCTTACAAATGTTTAATGCTCTTCATTCACACTCTACAGCAGACTTCCTAATCATGAATTATAACTTCATGAATAATGAACCGAAAGGTTTTTTTTCAGGGTAAAGAGGAAAACATCACTGCCGGTGTGTCAAGACTACCTTAGTTATACATATGAGGACTAAGGTGCTGCTTGTGCACCTTCTGATTTTTGTAACCTGGCACACTGTGTATGATCGTGTTGGTTTTTACTAACATTTTAATGATATAGAAATACAGAAGATTCACAGATGATACCGGAGTAGTTGCAACTGCTTCGAAAGATTTTGTGGACAAAATGTTGAAGAAAACTTGGCAATTTCTTTGCTTCTGGTTTTGCCTCTGCTCCTTCTATACCAGTGCTGATGTGGACGCTCTGATTGGTGACACCATGGCTACCTGTGCTGTAGCAGTGAGCATAAATGGATGCGACCGTGTGATGTCATCGCTGTTGCTCAAAGCGACCAATGAAGCGGGTAGCAGGAACCTAAGACATGCCACCTGTGGTGTTTGTGCTGTGGCTTTATAAGCACAATGTATGAGTGGTTTCTTGTGTTAATCTTGACTTGAACATATTTTTTAGAGCCCTGGAGCTGGAGGAAGAGTCTCTCCACCCAGAGAACCGAGGCTACAATGCAATCAACTGTTTTGCACAAAAAAGAGCATAACAATGGCATGATTGTAATATGTATTAACAAACTTGTTTACAGTAAACCTGCGTTTCCTGTTTCCAGAACTCTCAGCTGTCTATTCTACAGCTTTGTATGTTTTCTGTCTTACCACACAACAGGAAGTGATCAAACGCATTTGTAAGCAGCTCATAAGACAGAAAACCTGCAGGACTGTGGTAGCAGACGTCCACATTTAAGACATTAATATGTCTCTGATTAAACTGCAGTAATTTTATAGATTACACTCCTAGTTGTATCTTTGTATTAGCCAGAAGGACGGGAGTATTTCATAACAATAATAAATTTTTGCAACTCAGTAAAAATCTTAACTAATTAGCAGCAGATTTTATTCTAGTTTTTACAAACACGTGTTAATGTAGAAAAATAAGCTCAATAAAGAAAAAAAACAAGCTTTATTAGCAGCAAAAAATAACAAATTCCAGAATAATGGAAAAACCTGATGTGAGAACACAATCACAGACAATTAGACAGGGAAAAGAATACAGAGGAAAAAACAACTATCTATACACTGTGGGCTATTATGTATCAGGACTTATGTAGGGCAATGAGACACAGGTGTAAGAAATCAACAGCAGGTGAAGACAATAATGGCAGACAAAAAAAAAAGAAGTCTACTCATCCAACTTATCTAAAAGAGCACACATTTCCCTAATATCACACTATTGTTCCCATTCCGTTGTAGGTGCTTTTGTAGTCTCTGTTAACCGCTAACATTAGAGGTCTTCATCTAAATATAGCTACAGATGTCCCAAATAGACCCAAAGGTAATTTGGATCCTCTCAGATGTTCTGTAAGCACAAACCTGAGCAGTAAACCAGAACTCCCACATCCAGCAGCACTAGTAAGATTTGTGAAGATCTCTACATGGTGGTGCATGGTATAAACATTGGGACTTCCCTTCATAGTGCTGGTTAAACCTGTGTTGGATAACACAACACAACAGTGACATCTACTCTCACAAAGATAGATGGCGAGGGAATCAACCACAGTCCTTCCTCTGTTCACCTCACAGCTGTCCTCCAGTCACCTGAGCAACTCGGCCCACCTCGGGACATCAGTCCCGTGTATCCCTGACTACGTCTACTCTCAGCTCTCCCCTTCCACGGTCAATTCGCCAGAAGGGAAGAAAATCCAACAGGACATCTGCGCTATGTCTCAACGAGGTCAGAGAAGCATATCAACACGTATATGCTATCTACTGTACAAACACTGGTAGACAAAAGTTAATTTTAGTATTTTTATCCTGGGAATCAGTTTATTGGAAAATATGTAAATGCCAGAGATATCATCCTGTTCAAGAGAAACTGTTGTCTAATGCTCCTTTAGTGCTTAACTCTCTGAAGTCGGTGCATGAGACTCTGTCCCAGGAGAGGCAGAAGCTGCAGGCAGTCTGGGACGCTAACAACATGCACCAGTCCAACACATTAGCTCAGGTTAGATTTATCATCTGGACTTGTTGGCACACTTTATTCTGTGTTTTTTTTTTTTACTTGATTGCTGATTTTCTTTGTTCATTCCTGTTTCTCTTCCGCCGGTGCCAGCCTGAGGCAGTGAGGCATTCATCCCAAGGACCTCCTTCAGTGGCAGACTCAGCTGCAGAATATTTTGATGCCAGTGATGACATCCTGTGGGGCAGCTCCTCTGAGGTGTCTGATGAATCCGGACTTAGTGATGGAAGCACCACCAATTCCGAGCCGGAGGAAGGGCACAGTGGGTACACCAGTATCAGTGACCAGGGTTTAAAGTGTATAAAAAGTCAGCGTTTTTTCTTAATATCCTAAAAAAATAGCTTTAATGTTTTTGTTTAATTTGTTTTTGTTTTGATAAGTTCTACCTACCCTTCTTACTGTATCTACTCTATTAAATTTTTGATGTAAATATTGTACTAATTGAAGCAACACTTTACACTGAGTACAACCTCGAAACCACTGGCACTGATGCAGACTCTTATTCTTGTTATTGCCTGAATAGAAACATCCAGACGTACTTTTATTCTTGATAATAATAATATTATTTTCTTTAACCAACTTTGCAGCATCAGCTACCCGGAAGTACCGTGCCAGCATTTCCAGGACTCCCAACAGTGTTGTTCCCAAGAGCACTGGATGTCGAACAAAACTGCCTGTTCACTGTCCTGACAATAGCCACGTGGGGCTCGTGGCCATCCTCTATAACAACATAGGTAAGAACCGGGAATCCAAACTCATACTTAAATTGATAAAATGCAAAAAAAAAAAAAAAAAAAAATTTTTGTTTTATTTTTTCTACCT
>VUQR01011193.1:17794-35156 GCA_015108515.1 Hemichromis elongatus | reverse complement strand
GTGCCTTGAAACTCAAACACACTTGAGTTACGCAACATGAAAGGATCTGAAACACACTAGTGTTTTTGGATCTTTTCCCTAATCCTAAATGGTCTTGTCTAAGTCCATACTCCAGTCCTACTGAGGTACTGTGGCATGATCTGAAACGGGTTCTTCATGCTTAAACTGGTGTTTTTGAACAGGTGCAACTAACAAAATGGCCAGTGAGTGTGTATTTTCCCACATTCATTAAAGTTGCTGTCATTATATATAGATTAATTATTTACTGTCACAGTGGTGTTTGGATGTTAGACACTTCAGTGGGCTGTTTCTGGAAAAAAAATAAAGCAGTCAAATTAATGCTTAGGCTGCTGCCCCCGCGACCCGGCCGCGGATAAAGCGGATGGATAAGCTGTGTGACACAAGCATCTGTAACCATATTTGTCCAAGAGCATAAAAATCATGTATTTATAGTGTTACCACATGATTATCTTTAGCACACTGTAGATATAGATTACTGTACTGGTACTGATTCTACCTGAAGATAATCTGCTTTTTATGTTGTCTTACCTCCTAGTTCAAGCATATTTTCAGAAATGTCTCAACACTGGTGCATGTGACATAAATGCAACCTAAAAATTAAGAAAGCAGCCTGATCACATACATATATGCACATGGTTCCTCTAAGAAGACTTCCACCCAATGATGCATGATGGCTGATAACATGTCTTAACCTGTGATTATATTTCTTCAGGTGCAAGGTGAATCCAGGCCTTTACTGAAAGGCCAGAGGGCGGAATATCGAGGTGTGTTTGGCACCATCTTCACCATGGTGAAGACTGAGGGGCCGAGGAGTCTGTACAGCGGGCTGGTGGCAGGACTGCACAGACAGATGGGCTTCGCCTCAGTACGCATCGGCATGTACGATACCATGAAGCAGCTCTACAGCCGAGGCTCAGAAAGTATGTCTGCATTTATCAAAACCAAATCGCACAACTCAGTACAAAGCAGGGTTACAGTGTACTCTGTCTCAGGAGTTTCACAGTCACTAAACAAATTTAGATTGTTAAACCTATTGCTGTTCGTAAGCTGGACTTTTTATGTTTGGATTTTTTGTTTATGTCCCGTTGTTCTGACAGACTATCCTACTTTGGCAAAACCTCGTATCATACGTAGTTAATGCACATTTCTGCTGTCACACAATAATTCTAGCATAAATTTAAGCAGCCACTAGGCAGGCAGTGTATCTCTATATAAAGCCTACAGATATGTATAGATTTTTTTATTGCTTCCAATACCAAAACTGATTCTGTCAATCAGTTTCTTTCTTCTTCATTTTTTTTTGATTCACCCAGTTTTCTGTTGGTTTATGGTTCTGTCTGGTGAGTGGGCTACACAGGTTTTCTATGGTATCGCAGATAAAGACGGTGTAGATGGAGAAAAAAGCCTTGCAGGGGATACACATGCGCAAAATATTTTTACCCTTTTTTTTTTACCTTTACTGTATGATGTCAGTGTTTTACAGATTTCAGGAAATACATGCAAGTCTGCAGGTGTAAACATGTAAGAAATTATGTTCAAAAAGAGATGTTTAACCGAGGTGTTGAGCAACCAGTTAGGTCAGATTCTTTTAAGATTTCTTTAGATAGCTGTGAGGTCAAATCCTCTTTCCTAGTGTCTGAAAATAAACTTCAGAAATTGAGATGTCCTGTTCACCTGAACTTGTTTTGCATGGTGTAAGAACATGGAGAAAAAGTTTCCTCTTTTAAGGAATATGTTTATGCCGGAGACATCACCTATACCAGCTATGTCATTGTGGCATTATTAAGCAATCGAGAGTTCCACCCAGATCAACAAAACCTCAGAATTTAGACATACAACAACATTACCGCTTGTTCTCATTTCCATGTCCCATCCTCTCTATCTCTCTCCCTTTTTCTCTGGTTGTTAAACTCTCCCAAAGGTATAAGGAGATGTGCCTGATCTTGATGGGGCCTTCTCCAAACTATAGACTCTGGCCTAGCTTGTTGCTTTATTATTAGTAAATGTTTGTCCTGCTATTTTGGGGTTTGGGTCCTTGCTAGTGAAATTACCAATTAAACCAGTTTGAATGAATTGTGTTCTATCAAAGAAAAAATGTCTGCCCCAGTGAGAAATGATGCTTAACACCAGAGAGAACCGAATCTATCATGTGGACAGTAAAATATTAATTGGCTTCATAATAAAAGCATAACTTACTACTTTTGTGCAGCCTGGTCTTACTATGATTATCCAAAAAGCAACAAGTTTGATCTCTAATTGCTGTGTGTGTGTCTTTGTTTGTGGCACCAACATGTCATAAATGTATTGCTTGTGTAACAGGTGCTGGACTTGGGGTTCGACTGCTGGCAGGTTCCACCACAGGAGCGATGGCCGTGGCTTTTGCTCAGCCCACTGATGTGGTGAAAATCAGGTTCCAGGCTCAGGCCCGGCAGCCTCAGAGCGGCTCTGTCAAGAGATACAGCAGCACAATTGATGCCTACAGGACCATAGCCAGGGACGAGGGTTTTAAAGGCCTTTGGAAAGGTATATTAAATGTATTAAATGTACATGCCTAACACCACTGAGCAGCAGTCATCTTATAGCATTCTTGACTTATATTGTTTGATGTGTTAATAGATGTTTCACTAAACACTCCCATCAAAAAATTTTAAATTTCTGCTGATAAAGAGACGAGTGTGCCTCTGAAACTGTGATACAGGAGTTAAAATGAGATTAACTGTTGATATCTGAGGCCGGTATTTGAATTTCTCCTATAGCAAAGTGAACTGTTGTTCTTCACGTTCTAGGCTAATTTTCATGAGTGTTTGATGACACCGCTGGATGGTCTTTGAGACTGAAAAAAACTGTGCCTATATCTTTCCTGTTCTTACAGGCTGTCTTCCAAATATAACTCGTAATGCCATCGTAAACTGCTCTGAGCTTGTGACTTATGACATGATCAAAGAGCTTATCTTGAAGTACAACCTAATGACAGGTAAGTGCACCTATCTTCCTAACTGTCTCTCCAGCGTTGTGTTTGCTTGTCTAAATAACAAATCAGCGTTTTTTGCAGACAACGTGCCGTGTCACTTCACCGCAGCATTTGCAGCCGGTTTCTGCACCACGATTGTAGCATCGCCGGTGGATGTGGTAAAGACACGCTTCATGAACTCAGTGCCCAGGCAGTACAGCGGTGCCATTAACTGTGCCATAACCATGCTGATTAAAGAAGGACCAACAGCTTTCTACAAAGGGTAAGGAAGGTAATTTTGAAAACCAAGCATGACAGAGTGACTCCTACACATTCTTATCTGATTCCTTTCACAGCTTTGTACCCTCATTCCTTCGCCTGGGTTCCTGGAACATTGTGATGTTTGTGAGCTATGAGCAGATAAAGAGAGCCGTGATGAGGTTTCAGCAGTCCTGAAAATCCTTGTTTGGACCTGTTGGTTCAAGCCTGAAGCTAATGTAGCACAGTTAATGTTGTTGGTTTGGACCTTTTCACCCTCAGGGAAAAAGGGGGCATCTAACAAGGTCAAACCCCAAAGAGAAACTGCAGGGATGATTGATTTTTTTTTTTATAAAAACATTTATTTAAATAGTTAATTGATCTTTTCTTACATTTCCAAAGGTCTTATTGTTTACTGGCGCACTTGAGCAGACGCACAAGACAAAATGCCCACTGTGCATTCTTTAGTCAGGACTTTAGTAAGTTGTATCTTTCTTGGGCTTCCAGGTGTAGTAAGACATGCACAAATAGATAGCACAGACAGGTAGAAGCACATAGCTGAATTTAGATGTGTAAAATAACAAATGACTGATGGATACATATACTGATAGAACTGGTCAAACATGTTTCTCTAGGCTGTAAAAAGGGTACAGGAAGTGCAAAGGTATGTAAATTTTTAGCCCAGAGTACTTATCCCATTTCATAGTGAGATTTGAAACCAGGTTATTTGTCACCTTTTGGAATAAGCAGATACTATTTTTCTTTTTCTTTTCTTTTCTTTTTTTTTTTTTATTTCACAGACAAGGTGTAAATGTTTGTTTTATGCTAGGCCATGATTGAGATAATATGTACACCGAATTAACATATTTCTCTACTATAATACTATATAAGAGGCACTCAAAGTCAAAACTCGAAACTAGGAGCAGAGGGTGTGCTACAGTTACAGGGAGATCACACTCTTCAGTAAGGCCTGTTCCTGGATACTAGAGAGTGAGAAGTGCGTTGTTTATTCAAACCCCAGATTTCGGAGGAACAACAGTTTTCATCCTGGTTGTGGAATAGTGGACCATTTCTTTTTCCTCTTGAGGAGCATAGACGTTTGCCCAACCAGTCTACCTGTGTTTTGTAGGAGGTAAATCAGGAGCAAGGGTGTTGAGCACGCTGTTATGGTTTGCTGCTTCTCAATTCCAGCAATAAGTTGCTCATTCTCAGTGGCTGTTGACTCTGTCAGATAATGATGACCAAAACAAATAGGCCTTTTTTATTTTCCATGATCATTAACCGAATGTTTGGTGGCTTTGAACCCACCATCTCCTCAGAGGGAATAAATATCTATGGTCATCTGGCAATTTATGCTAAACATGTGACGCTACACATAATTCAATGAGATGTATTATTATTTCAATATCTGCTGAAAATGCACAGATTCAGATGCATTTTTAGACCTTTATATAACTCAGGTCAGTATTGTGACAGATGAGATTAATTGGGTTACAATAAATCCAACATGATGTCTGTTTTCTAAAATTTCTCAGTCTTGAAGGAAAACTTTAACACAAGACTCAAAGCATGTTTTCTCACAGGGTTTAAACTACTGTGGGAAAACTCCTCGTAAGCCTCATATATTTTTTGTATTTTGGGTAAAATTATTGCTTTGTGACTTTTTTCTTTTTTCTTTTTAAGTGAATGTATTACTGGGTCAGGGCACTTTTATCTCTTAACCTCTCTCTTTAACCTCACACACAGGTTGACTGTGTGTGAGTTAGACTTTAGTTTTTTTAAGATTAGATTAAGTGGTCTGTTGCACTTGTATCCCTGTAAATTATGTCTGTTGTATGGTTTATGCTTTGAAAAACTGGACTCTCCTGTTCAAAGTTTTAAAAATATGAATTAAATGTAAATATAATAAGAAAGCAGTAAATAGAAGGACAGCATTTTCTATAGGGGGGCAATTGTTGACCCACATACATACACAATGAACCTCATCATGTGTTACTATATACCTGCTGTACTACTGGATGCTGTTACGGATACTCTGCTGTATAATCCCCCATTACATGAAACCTTTCAGGGAAACAATACAGAGATAAAACACCACCTAAGTGTGAGATACAAGCCAGGAAAAGGCTTTTCAGGTTAGAATATGCAAGCTCCAAAAGATATTTTATGATAGTTCATCTTTGTTATGCCATTTGTATCAGTCTTAGTTTGTATACAAGCTTATTACCAAAAGTATCCACATATGCAAACATAATCGAGTTTCCTGCCAAACAATGCAGAGACATGGAGGTGAACAGCACAAAACAACCAGCTGACAGACAAGAAAATTGCCCAGTTTGAGTCTTGTAGGACAAAAGACGCTGCTGACAAAGATGAAACTGAAGTCTGTGCTGGAACAAAAGCCAGTATACCGGGTCCACCTTGCTAATCATCTCCATGGCTGAACCGGTATGGCAAAGTGTGGTGGACCACATGGCATCCTGGCTAACCCTAATGTCTGCTCAGGCGAGTCCATGTTGAGCCAAAGCAGGACATGGGCTCGTTGGTCTTTTATCAAAAGACTTTGAGTGTGAACATCATCATGAAGGAAGCGTTGTTTGTGCTCCTCTGACCTTGGCAGGAGTCTCTGGGCATAAACGGCTGCGGGTATCGAGTGACAGCGAGCAGTTCAAGTTCACTGCGGAGAAAACATTACTGTGTTCTAACCAGCTTATAATTACTGCTGGTGTTTACAGGAAAATCAGGTTAGGTTAAAAACTCTGTGATCCAAGTGATCAAAGTTTGGGTTTTTTTGTTTCCAAGTAACCAACTGCTGCTGATGTGCTTTGTATTGATTTGGTTGCATGCCAACATCCATCTCCTTCTTACTAAAACAAACTAAAAGCTCAAAAGCCTTTAGTTCAAGTATTTGCTCCTAGAGACAAATGAAACTGTCTTTGTGTATCTTCTGCTACTGTAAATTACCATTTTTCCTCCTGTTATTATTGGTCTCGTTTACTATGTTAAAATAGTTTAAATCATCTGCAGAGTATGGATTTATAAAATCATGTTTGCAGCACTGTATGAATAAAACTTGAAATTTTTACTCATGGATGGCATTTTTTTCAGTTGTGGAAACAGCCTCCTTATCGATCCCCTGAAATCATGTATCACGTGCAAGCAAGAAAAAACTGTAGAAAAAGTGAATGGTGGCTTGCTCAAAAGTTCATATGCCTTTCTAATGACTTCAGATCCACACAGCCACCTTTTAAAGAAGTCAGCTATATGAGTTGAATTTTTCCCACCAGACAGAGTCCTGTACATCAATAGCGGCCTCAGGTGCATTTAGAGAACTAGGGAAGTCAAGTTAGTTTCACCTTGTAATTTCATGCAGCGGAAGTCCTGCAGCTCCTATACTCAAGAAACTGTGATCAACATCGCTTTAAAAGTGCTTTAAAGGATACCTTTGTGTAAGGTCAGCAAGAGTGTTATCTCATAATATTCCACTAATGGCACTAGCATTGAAAGCTGAGTGGTATCCATTATATGCTGGCTGTGGGTTAAAGACACATAGAAGAAGATCTGGTGTGCAAAAGATTTTTTAAAAAAATGCTGTCTTTCAGGATTTCAAGGTCTCTGTAGAGTTGTGAGGCTTCAAAAATGTTTAACTCGAAGTACAGCAGCAGAGTAAATACATTAGGACCTGTTTCTGGGGGGAGTTGGATAATTTCCCGCCCAAAAAAACAAACAAAAAGAAAAATAACACGCAAATATCTGTGAAAGTAAATCTGTTCCCTCATAAATGAGAAACTCAGAATACATAAATATGTAAACATGTTATATGTACTGAACATTGAGTAACTAGGTTCAAACATCAAAACAGTCTTAATCTCCTAGGACCTGGCGTCCATATGTGGACATCACATTTTTGGTTGTCTAGACCCAATCACGAAATTTTGTTCTACAAGGGCCGGATATTCACTTATTATACTGCTTCTGTTCTATCAAAAGTTAAAGCGAATGTCCTCATATATGGAGCTCATTTTTCTCCGAAACAAAAATACGTGAAAAAAATCATGTAATTCTTTGTTTTTACATTCATCAGGTCCCAATCAGCACAAATAACAAAGAGAAATTAAAAATGCATGCCATGAAAGAGTTCGGGTCTTAGGAGGATTTCCTGGGTATGAATGTCATGTACTGATGAGACCTCAGCTTAGTGAGATCAAAGACACTGCACTGAGCTCTTTTAGACTAGATTATGTTTAAAAAAAATACATAATACCTAAGATATGTTACCTTACCAAACAAAAGTAGAGGCAGCAGGTTTACAGAACAAAATAAAGGGTTTATAAATTTACCAGATAAGAGGACGTTGGCTCTTTTATCTTTTTCACTCTTTACATAATTTTCCTCGGCACTGCTGATACCGAGGCTCATAGCTGCTCTGTGGCTCACTCTGTGGCTGGCTCTGAGCTATGAAGCGCTTTAGCTTTAGTCACTTTGCATTTGGTAGCTTTTTTAAAATGTCCATGTTAAGTTTGCTGAGGTTGATTTAAGTGGCTGGTCAGTCATTGGTCCAAACAAACTGGAAATTAACAAATTGTGGTGTCTCTCAATTGGTATTGTTTGATTTATTTATTACAACAAACACATTAATCCAGACTAAATTTGATTAAAAATCCATGACCTCAGTGCGGTGCTTGGTGGTGCCTCCTCGGCTGCATGTTCAGTGGCTGAAGACGGGCGGGTTTACGGCCTCGGCGGTGCGCTCCCATTTGAAGGAGCTCATCCTCATCAGAGCAAAACAGCGAAGGCTGAATACATGGAACAGTGTTTATGTGGGCGCCAAGCGCCAGCAGGAACGGAGGTAAGACAACAGCTGTGGTCAAACTGACCTGCTCAGGAAGGCCCAGGGTGAAATAGTGAGCCTCACTGAGCCTTTGTGCTGTTTTCATTTCATTTCTTATGATCTCCTGCAGTTTCTTCACCAGGACCAACCTGGTGTGGTAGAGTTTCTGGGAGCTGGCAAAGAGCTCCAAAAAATCTTGTATTCCTGTCTTTCCATCTGTAAACCTCTGAAACAGTAGCTGTAAGACGGAAACACACAGAGAAGGCATTTTGCGGTATATTAGATCACAACCTTGCTTCAGCATTTTTCTGAAATGTTTGTGGGTATTAAAGTCGAAAAAATTTAGCTTGCTGTTAATAGTTCAAGTTTTTTTTTAACCTGTTTACAAAAATATATTCCAATTGCATTTATATAATGGACATGGGCATGCTGTGTAGACTCTTAGTTTTCATTTGAGGGTATCAACATTGAAATTGTGTGAAAGGTTTAGGAGTTTCAGCTCCTTAACATGTGCCACCCTCTTTTTAAAAGAACCAAAAATAATTGGACATTTGACTCAAAGGCTAATTCAAGGGCAGGTGTCGGCAATTCCTTTGTTATGTCATTATCAATGAAGAAGCTAAAAGGCCTGGAGTTGACTTGAGGTGTGCTGCTTGCATTTGGAAGATTTTGCTGTCAACAGACAACATGGGGTCAAAGCAGCTCTCCATGCAGGTGAAACAAGCCACCCTTAAGTTGCAAAAATAGAAAAAACCTATCCAAGAAATTGCTAAAATAGTAGGAGTGGCAACCAGCTAAATGCATGTGGCATTTTATAATGGAGATGGACAATGAGCCAAAACATACAGCTAAAGCAACCCAGGAGTTTATTAAAGTGAAGAAGTAGATTATATTTAAATTGCCAAGTCAGTCACCTGATCTTAACCCAGTTAAGCATTTATTTCACTCACTGAAGATTGAACTTTAGACAGAAAGTCCCACAAACAAACAACAACTGAAAGCTGCTGCAGTATAGGCCTGACAGAGCTTTAAAAAGGAGAAAATCCAGCATCTGATAACATCCATGAGTTCAAGACTTCAGGTTGTCATCGCCAGCAAAGGGGCTTCAACAAGGTATTAGAAATGAACATTTTATTTCCAATTATTTTATTTGTCCGAATACTTTTGAGCCGCTGAAATGAAAAGATTGTGTTAAAAATGCTTTAGTTTCCCGCATTTTTATATCTTTTTGTTCCACCCACTGAACTAAAACTGAGTCTGCATTCACTTTTTATTTACTTGGCAAACCTTTTAAACTGGAATATTACTACAGATCTTCATCCTACAGATCTTTTTGATGTAATCCAGTGATCCGTCTATCATCTTATTATCAACAAGGTATTTGAGTGTGTTATATACTATGCATATTATTAAAAAAATCTTTCCTCACCTCAGACTCCTCCTCTGCATGTCTGATCTTGTTCAGTAGACACCAGTGAGCGTAATGAACACTGTATTTTTCTGCTACAGTAAGAGATGAAAGTATTTCAGCATGTTGTCTAAATAGTTTTTGGACAAGCAAAAAAAAAAAAAAATCAGACCAGCGGGGATTTCACTTACTGAGTTGATCTTGTTTGGCCTGAATGATGCTTCTGAGTTTCTTCAGCTCCTTGTACTTCACTGCAAGCAGCAGCTTTGCATCTCTAAATTTGGGTTTCTGGGTAAGACTGACTTTGGCCAACTTTTGATTTGAAATCAGCATCTTTTCTGCAGCCTGCTGGAGCCTCTGAAACTGAAAAGGCAACACATCTTGTTTAAGAAACAATGAATAAATTAGTGCTGTGCTTTCCCCCTATCACCTATGTGCAAAAGTAAACAACAGCAAATCAAGATATTGATTTGGGTTAGGGTACATCAAATGGGGGGATGTATTTGTCCCCATTATAATGTTTAAATCTTTTTTAAGCAATAAATATTAAACACTTGATTGTAAAAGATTTTAAAATGGAAGAGCTTCTGCTTTTTGTTTTTATTTTGAGAAGGAGAAAAAGAGAAATATGAATTTATAATGAAAACTATCATGAGTTCCAGCCCTGCATTAATGATTTTATAACAATGAGGAATAGTAGGACATTAACAGGGATCATTTTTATGTAACAAGTACGAATAATTTTATTATTTCTAGAGTATTTCACTGTGTGCCATTAGTAGTACTCAAAATCAGAGTAACCTACTAGTATGTGTCATTACAACAATAACTTTCTATGTTTCTTTAATGGTTTAGTCACACATGTGCACATTATATTTGTGATGTTAACATATAATTATTGTTGTTATCCATTCATTTTTGGATAAATGCATTTGGAGTAACAAATTATAAAGCATATTAACATTTTTTATCAAGAAGCCAAATTACAGTTATTTACTTATTTACTTCTCAGAGAAATCCAGTGTGCAGGTTCAAATTTGGAAACGTGATTGTAGTTCAGTGAATGCTATATTTCTTTTTAGTTTTGGAGACGATTTGACAGATTTATAAAATCTTTGTGTTTTCCTGTTTTTATGAAAGGTGGTCCAATTAATTTGTTAAGCACTGCACTTTTAAAATAATCTGAACTTACTTCGTATACTTCGTATTTGTATTAGATTAAACATCTTTATATCACTCACCTTCTCACTGCTCCTGGCCATTTGAGTTATTTTGTCCTCGTCTTCCAGAAGCTCTCGCAGCTCTCTGGTTCTCCGGACGCCGAAGTGAAACTGGACCGACAGAGACATGCTGACCCTACGTGCCCTGGATGCTCTCTGTGTCCTCGGTGAAAAAACCTGCTGGCCCCTGAAGCGTCCTTCCGGAGCTGTTGATGTTGCATTCACAGACCGTCAGAGGTTATACCACTGCAGAGCTTGTGGAATAAATCTGCCTTTTCCTTTCAAACTTTGACATCGTAGAGAAAGAGATTTTTTTGGTTGTTGTTGTATTTTTTGGGGGGTTTTTTTAAGTCTGCTGGAAGCAGTTGGTCTATATTTATATTTCAGTTTAACTTTGGTAAAATGCTTCTTTAAGCTTATTTGACCTTTCACACAAAAAAAGTCTGTATAGTTTACTTTAGGAGTGTTTTAAAATTAAATTGAGTTTGAATTTTTAAAAACACCTGAAACAAATTATCTATTAATGACTCGAGGACTTGGGGAAAAGATTGAAGACAATGCTGGTCAATAAATTATTTAAATGGTTTCCTCACCATGTTTAATATTTATTCACGATGAGTTCTAGAGAATTTCAAAAGAATTTTGAAAGAATTTTTTTTTTTTTTGTAATGATTAAAGACCTTAGTATTTATATACTGCATACTTTTAATTAATCTCTATATGCATGTTAAGCTGAGGAGCACGAGCCAAGTAATTTCGTTATGGATAAATGTGGCTACACTGTTTATCTGTACATGACAATAAAACTTGAAACTGAAACACTTTTGTATAAATATACTGTTTTTATCACAGTAAAGGATGAAAAGAAAACGTCAGTGCGCAGCATGTGTGTTGTGTGAGTGTGTGTTGTTGACATGTTGTCACTACCACTGTGGGATTATTCTTGGTTTTGTGTGTCTCTGTTGTCCAGCCTTGTCCTGTCTTGATCACCCTGTCAACATGACCACTGCTGCCCTCAGAATAACTGAGGCTATATGTAGCCTCAGTTAATCCTTAAGTCCAGCGCTGCCGCCCGTCAGTGAAAGTCCTGCACTGAGACTTGAAATGAGCTTCATGTCCAGACAGCATGCAGATTTACCACCACAGCCCTAAACACAGGACACGTCCACTGGGTGAGGACACGAATCTGCCTGTATTTCATTTTTTTTTTTAAAAATGTATAACAGCATTACTTTTTAACTGTGCAACTTGTGCTGTGTTGAAATATTACAGATCTTCATAAAAAGCCTTGCAGTTCCCAGTACTGCATTATGGGCAACAGAAGTCTTGCTCATAGAGAGTTAATGGTTATCTGCACCTTCTGCCTGTTAGGATTTCTCCTTTTCTGTGTCTTTGCCTTTGTTTCTGTTCACAGACTTGTGTTGGAGTTTGCAGAAGTCATTGTTTATATATCTCCAAACTCCTTAAAGGGTTATTTTAGCTTACAAACCACAAACAGACCTTTATCTTAACCACATCCTGTGCTTGCAGAAAAAGCACAACACATTTTATTGTCTGCACAAGTTTAAAAAAAAGCATGTAAAGAGTTCTGTGAGTCTGTGATTGCTGCATGTTTGTGAGTACATAAGAAATAACTGGGGCACGGAGGGGATGAACAACCACTAACAAACAAGGTTAGTTTGATATTTCCAGTTACTTGTACATAAGTTTAAAAGTTGGTCCTTTGAAGTATGGCTTCAAAGCAGTGAATTGAATTTTAATTTCGCAACTTATTTAAACAAAATCACTGATGTGAAACTCTTATTTTGACATGCTGTGCTAAATGCTCTCATTTCATTTTTTCTGCCCCTCCATAAAATTGTGATTTTTTTTTTTTCCTCAGCTGAGGAGCTGTAGTTTGAAGTATTGTGATTATTCACTATCTTGTTAGTTATCACTGCACCGGCCTGAAGTGAACAGTCACTTGCTTTGATCTTGGGCACTTTTTTGCTAAGTCTTCAAAGACTCCTGAGAGAGTTTGCTAACAGTGCTGTCATGTTTGGCGTGATGTGGTTTGTATGTGTTACACGGTGCAGGACAAACATCACTTTCTGTTTCTGAGTTCTGGTTCCCGGTTGGATTTTATTCCTGTTCTTGTGTTTCTAGAGTCCCACTGTTTCAGTGTCTTTTCCTCTCTCTGTCATGCCTTATGTTGGTAGTTTCTCCTCCCTGCATGTCATCTGTACTTTATCTCATTGTCTTCACTAATTCCCTGATATTTTCCACGTGTGACTTGTCTTCTCCTGTCTGAGTGTCCTTGTTTGTGATTGCTCGCCCTGTCTTAATTGTCTTGTTATATAATCAGTCCTCTGCGCATAATTAGTCATGTCTTTTCTTTTGTCCTTTGTCAACAAGTCTGTTTTGTCTCCCACTGACTCTTGTGATCTGAATTCCTCATCCAGATCACACGAGCCCATTTTGTTTTTACACCTTTGGACACTTTGAAAGTGCATTTTTCTCGTTTTGCTATTAAAGGCCAAATTCACATTTCATCTTCACATTACACTTTAACATCAAATAGTTTATGCTTTATTATGCAGTCAAATAACATCAGCAGTGCCGGGCTTCTTCTTTATTCCACAAATTCTTCTTTCAAAATCTGGTGCCTACATTAGCCACAATGCAACTCTGTAGTGCTGTAATAAATCTAAAAATATCAAGGCATCCTGCTATTTTAGTCACAAAAATCATATAAGGAGATTTTTTTTAATATTATTGCATGTTTGTATATTTCATTAGCAGAACACTTAAGAACAGTTGTGCAACATAATTAAATCCAACATTTCAATAGTTCAACTTTAACTTTTTTAAAAAAGGTGATAAATCTCGTGGTGACCTGGCTGCATTACGGTGTACTATATGATTAAATGTTTGCATATAAATAAAGAGATAACAGTTTTAATCCTACCTGTGCGCCTCCTTTAGATAGATTTACTATCTAAAGGAGTACAAATCAGTCATTATTTCGGTTTATCTTCTATCTATATTGGATTTGAAACAAAAATGTAACCAGATGCTCAGAAAAGCCATAGCATTATATGTCACCCTGAGGCTTGAGCCAAAATCCCATCATCTGTCTGTATAGACTCTAACAAGACTGGAAACCCCGCTCCTTTAATTTCTGTCTTAATAAGTGGCAACACTGTATCGCTAGGCCACAGCTGTAGTTGCACTGACTCTGGGTGTGGCCACAACCAGCAATATTGTATATTAACATGTTAATACTGTATAAGGGTGCATCAGAACATTTTTGTACGAATCCAAGATAAAAAACAAAACAAAACAGAAGCACCGTATTTGACAGAGGCTATGCAGTAGTGCTTTCCTCCAGACTTCCAGACAGCCAGGGTCTGGTGTAAAGACTGATAACATGAGAGGCAGTATCTAAAAAGCACTAATTTGGAAAATCTCGTCTCTGTTTCTGCTTCAACCTGTCAGCAGGATGATGCGCCCTCTAGCATTTCAGCAAAAAATCTCTGTGACGCTGAGCTGTGAGTGAGTCGGAGTTGACCATCATGAGCGCTGACACTGTCAGCAGGCCAGAGCTGGAATCGGAGAACAACGGCGAGCTTGCCGACTTGGTGGCAGCCATGAACGTGGCCGCCAACCGTTTAACGCCTCCTAATGGCTACAGGTCGGGTGGTCCAAGGACCAACCGAGTTCCCCTCTCAGACAGGAAAATGTCTCTGCAGGAAAGAGGGAGCCGCATGGCCCGACAGCCAACCATTGAGACCAAACGCGTGTCAATCACTGGCGTTGATGTGAGGAATTTTTACATAATTTTTAAATAATTTGATATTTTACTTATGAGACAGTTGAATTCTACCTTTCATTTGTGTAGGACTGTATCCAGCTCAACCAGTACAAACTGAAGGAGGAGATTGGAAAGGTAAATAAAAAATATGATACAGTGTATACTCTGATAATTCAGGAGTGAGGAAATGGGATTTATGAAGCTGTTCATCTTTGGTGTTTCACTCCAGGGTTCATATGGAGTAGTGAAACTGGCTTATAATGAAGATTCAGAAGAGTACTATGTAAGTCAAAAGATTAAACAACACTGAAGTATTTACATGTCAGTTTGCCTTTATTACCACAATTTGCTTTATTTAATTTGTTTAGGCAATGAAGGTAGTTTCAAAGAAGAAGCTGATGAGGCAGTGTGGATTTTTGCGTGAGTGTAAAAGTATCCATTTCCTTTTGATTTTTCTTGCTTGTCTTAGTGGTGATGTTTATGTATGTGTATGAATTCCAGGCCGCCTGCCGACCTCGGGGTCAAAGTCACAGCAGGATCTGTTCCCTAAAGCCGTCCTGCCTCTGGAGAGCGTGTACAAAGAGATCGCCATCCTGAAGAAACTGGACCATCATAATGTTGTCAAACTGGTCGAGGTTGGTACGAGGAATCGGTCTTACAATCTCATTGGAAGCGTAACTGAAAAAATTATTACAAAAAACAAAAAGAACAACACAAATAAACACAACAAACATTTTAACTTGGAATGAAAGTTGTGCCAAGTACGCATGGTATTGAATGCAAAAAAACCCCAAAACACTTTATAGTAGAAAAGTCTTTTTCTGCTTTTAATAAAGGGCAGAATGCAACTTGGAGGACAGTGACAAAATTATGGTGATTGGATAATATGTTCGATTAAGGCTCAAATAGAGATGCATGGAAATGGTGGCTTACACAGAGTCAGAGTGGTTCCCCACAGAAGTGACATCTTTAAAATGCTTCGTATCATAAGCTGTTATTAGACTCAGAAAAAAGTCAGATATTAGATAGTGTGGGTGGGTAGCTTAAGCCCCTTCACAATGGAAAACGTACACACTAATGCATGTTAATATCTGGCTTTTGTCTTGATTCTCCCAGTGGATTCACTCTGTGGTAATCGCTGACATTTATTCCTTCTAGCAGTGATGAAAACATGACAAGCAACTTTTGAAGTTGTCCCTGCTGTCGGCAGCTTCAAACCAATGCACAAAAGACAATCTGCTCACATTTGGTTTTTGTCTTGAGTTGAGTACCATAAACATTATTCCTGGGTGAAATGATTCTGCGTTACTGACTGGTGTAAGTTCCAATCCGCAGTCATGGAAACATTTCACAGCTGATTTAGACTTTGGCAGTGAATCTTTGTAGAGCTTATGACGTAACCTATGTATGTGCTGTTGCCAGCATTCATCCCTGTGTGTGGTGTTAATTACAGTGTGGTTATGGCCCAGTATTTTATGTGGTGCCAGCCATGATAGAAACAAATAAACAAAAAAAGCTCTTATGTATTTCCCTGGTGGGCCCTTACTCTTTGCTGTGGTCGGGTTTTTTTTTTTCCTCCGGAGGAAAACATATCTGTCCCTCAGGTTTTTCCACATCTTTGAACATTCCCTCACATTCATTTCAATTGTTTTTCATCATCTCCCTTTAAGAATTTGTGGGCATATTATACTGATACAATCAAAAACCAAGGTTGTAAATGCACAGTAGGAGTTGAAAATAGGCCAATTACAGGGGGGTTTGGGGTTAAAATGTACCCACAGTGTAGATTTAACAAAGAGGTCAGCCACCATGTGAAGACAGCACTGTTGCCTCAAATCCCAGGTACTGCTCTTCTGTGTGGAGTTTGCATGTTCACCCTTTTAGCCTGGGTTGCTCTTGCCAGATTAACTGTGCCAGTGTCATCCCATAATTTTCACTTCCTGGTTAAATTAATGTATGAAAAAGCATCTTTTACCCTGTTTGAAAAAGGCTTTGTAAAAGATGTTTAAAAACAAACAACCACTGTAACAGTGTCGCTGGCCTCTGTGCTGCTTCATTGTGCTTAAAATGTGTACAGAATAATAGACTAGAAAAAGACAAAAATGTCTCCACTGCCAATAGGAAAGGAGCCAATCACTTATTATTTTAATATTAATAATAATAATAATAATAATAAACATCAGTTACTGTGTCTTCTAGGTGCTGGATGACCCTGATGAAGATGGACTTCACATGGGTACGGAATAATTTATTTATTTTGTATCAATACTGTGTTGTCAATAAGAAAGCAAGAAGTCATTAAAATCTGATTTTAATTTGTCCTCAAGCCTTCGAACTGGTGACAAAAGGGTATGTTGTTGTGCTTTCATGTATTCTATCGAGCTCTGGATTGGGATTATTTTGAGCTGGGGATGCCACCGTGATGATGAGATACACCGTGACTATTAAATGTATGTTTCTGTTTCTGTTTCTTTGTACACCTCTCATGTTGGTCAGACCGGTGATGGAGGTGCCCACTGAGAACCCTTTAACGGAGGAGCAGGCTCGCTTTTACTTCAGAGACGTCGTCCTTGGAATAGAGTACTGTAAGTACACAGATTTTATGACACATTTTTGTTATCTGAGGTTACATATTTTTTGAGTTGCATTCACTTCACTTACAGGTCCTTCTCAAAAAATTAGCATATTGTGATAAAGTTCATTATTTTCTGCAATGTACTGATAAACATTAGAGTTTCTATATATTTTAGATTCATTACACACAACTTAAGTAGTTCAAGCCTTAAATTGTTTTAATATTGATGATTTTGGCATACAGCTCATGAAAACCCAAAATTCCTGTCTCAAAAAATTAGCATATCATGAAAAGGTTCACTAAACG
>VUQR01011193.1:0-14306 GCA_015108515.1 Hemichromis elongatus | reverse complement strand
AATGCTGAAATCCTCTGATAATTTGAGCTGATAATGGCAATGCTGAATTGCTTTTAAAACTAAATTTAATACTTCGGAAAGGTATTAATTGGTGCTCCAGTCAGCTTAAAGAAGATCAAAAGTTTTTAGATTGATCTTCTTGGAGGGATGACGTAGTGCGGCACTGTGATCCAGTTCAGAATAAACGGTATGTTCAACCTGAGCCGAGCTCAGCTTCCAACCTATTATTATACTTGAGTATAATATTAACAAATTGAGGGTTTTTTTCAATATATTAGTTTAAAAATAATCCTGCACAAATTACATTATATTATTGGTATATTGTCAATGGAAAATCACAAAAGTAGATTTATTCTGTTTCTTAGTTTATTGCTTGTATTTTATTTTTACTGCTCTTCGTTCAAGAGTTTATCAGTCACTGGAAAAATAAAAGTTCTGTTTTGCTACTGTAAACATTTTTTTAAATGATCTAATTTACATATAACAACAAAATGAATTAATTGAACTCGCTGATCTTTTTCTGCATAGAACATTTCTATCAGTAAAATATGACAGACTAGCCAGCAGCAAAAACAGCTAGCATCACTCCACTCAAAATCTGGATGACAGAACCTCAAAATCTTACAATGTAACACAATACATGTAAAAACTAAAATGTAAAAATAAAACTTTGTAAATGAATGACTTTCATTCTACACATAACCCACCCAAAAAAACACAAACTGCTGTTTTCTACTGAGTTGTATATTAGATTAGATTAAGATCAGCAGTTCCCCCACTTCTCTTGTATTTATGCTAAGCCAGTATCAGGCTGTAGCTTGATATTAAGAAATATAAACAGATATATAGCTGTCTTCAAATTTCAAATCTAATCTCAATTTTTCTAATCTCAAGTAAAAAAGCTATTTCTCCTAAATTTCTGTCAACAACCAGCTGCAGAGTTTCTAAAGTAAAATTTGTGTTTGTCATAAACTGCGTTACAAACTTTAAATCCTGGCCTCTTACGTCACATCTCCTTCTTACAGTGGTTCTTGGGGCTTACTGGGGTCTTCGTCTCACCTTCATCCTTCCTTGAGGTAAATTTTTAAGCATATAGGCGGAGCTCAGATGCTTCATACTTAGTGCAGCTCATCAGTTGTTTGTTCAACCTTAAGAGGATTTAGGAGGAACAAGACAACGCAAATCTCTCAGCAACGAGCTGTACCAAAAATAAAAGGACACATGGTGTTGTTGATGGCTGCTTTGTGTTGGCTTTTTCTCACTCTTGCGTCCTCTTGAGGTCGATGTGGGGGGTGGGGGCAAGTGATGAGCAGTCCTGTGAAGGACAAGTATGCCGTAACATTTCTAGTCTAGCGTGACCCCACTCCCTCCTCTTTCTCACATGCAATCTTTTCAACGACATGACTGAGCATTTGTTGCCTGCAGGAAAGTCAGCAGAGAGGGGAGCAGAGAAGGAGAGTTGGAGGACTTGTATGAAGATGAAACATTTACAGAGAGTGCTGATTAATCTGTCTCACGTGGATTTAAAACACAGAAAGTATGTTTTTGTACATTTATTGGTGTCTCTTTCTCTTAAGTTTTCTGTTTGTTGTTGCTTCTGACATTAGAGGAGAAGATTGTACTCCTTTTGTGATTTACTGAATATTAAAGTGAAGATTTGTAGTGTATGAAAATACAAAAAAATATGATATTTTCTCCCATCCAGGCTTAAAAAAGTAAATATACTCCATGAAGATGAAGATATTTTTACATTTTCCTACAGCTGTTAAAGATAACAAAATATATACTATTGAAACAATGGCTGAATGACATTTCTTCTGTCACATTTAGTTTAGTTGTTTTGAATATTAAACACTAGATGGCAGCTTTGAGAAAACATATTACCTCATAATGACTTTAATTCGAATGTTTGTAGGAGATTGGCGGCATCTAAATATCAATGGCTGCTACAATTGTGCGAGAGTCCACGCTTGAGTGCACATTTCTTCATTACCACCATTTCTAATCATTCTGAATATTGGCTGCTGTTCACTCTTTTGACCAGTAGAGGGAAGCATTGTGCAGTAATTATACAAGCTCAAACTCAATAATCCGCCATGCTGAAGGACCCTTAAGCTATAGACGATTTAGCACCATGGACACTGCTCTAACAATGAGCAGCAGAACTACCTCACCATTACAGTAGTTCAAAACCAGCTTTCTAAAATTTTACATGATTGTATGAGTGCTGACTTGGACTTTCTAATTTAGATGCATAAACGTGAATACAATCATTTCTTTGAGACCTATTGTATAAATTTGCTGTAATTTGATCTTTCTTTTCTTCCATGAATAAAAAAAAAAGATTCGCTCTATATTTTTTAGCTCGAGGATATGCTGCATAAAATCTTAATTAAACTTACATTAAAAAAAAACCCTTAAATTAATATGATTCATAACATTACTGATCCTCGTTTATGTGATTCTATTGAAACTTGTAAAGACCTGGTTTGCCACTGTTAAGATGTTTTATCAGGAGTGTATTATATCACAACCGTCCTCTTTTCTTGTGCAGCAAAAATAGATGTTTCTGTAGTGAGGACAAGGCGTGATGCTGCAAAATTTAAAATCCCTGAGCAAGAGTGCCACTGCCCATCACCATCACAGCTTCACAGTAACAGCACAACGCCCCGATCAGCACAGATTTCAGGTTTATCACACTGAGCTGGATTTAGAGAGGCAGGCTTCACCATAGTACAGGTGGGCTGAAGGCTTTTCTGGGGGTGCGTGTAGTAGGTGGAACAATATCTCTGATCGTTTTAACAGCAGAATATAGAAAAGATACAATGGCAACAAGTACAGAGGGGAGAAAAAAAAGGAAAAGGTAAAGACCAGTAAAAGAGATTTAAGCTGGTACCATCTGACTGTGATGGAGAAACACAAACACAGAGCTCACATTGTTAAAGGAGCTCGAGACAAAGGTATAGTTCTTGGGTTTGATGAGTTGTTGCTTCTACGGTGACATATCCACATGTTAGATTGACTCTATAAATAGATCATGAAGTCATCTGTCGCTCTCATTTTTATCTTCATCTGTGCCTATCTGACCACCTTAATCAGACAAAACACTCTCTTCACATCTCTGTTTTTTCCCTCTACTCTGCTGTAGTAGAATACCTGAATTAGTACACGTTTCACAGGATGAACATCAGAGCTATTGATAATCTTTTAACATTTTTTTTTTTTTTACAAATAAAAAGATGTCCCTGCAGATGTTTCTCAGTAAATCCACATTCATGTCTAACGATCAGCCAGAGGGCTTTTATTTTGAGTCAGCAGACAAAAAGTTCAATCAGATAGCAATATAATGCAATAACTTTGACAGAGTGTCAAATCTGATTAACAGTTACACTTCCAAAACAGGAATATTTACATTAAATATCAGGATAAGTTTATCTTTGTCCATTAAATAGGCTGAATTTCAACTGGATTGTGCTTAATCTAAATATTCTAGTTCCTGAGTTGAAGAAAAAAGTGGCACATTTTAAAGTACAACATTATAAATAAGAGTTAAATCTTAAAGAATAATGGAGAAAGTATCACCAGAGCGTGAACAGCTAAAGCTAATAAACCCCCTTTTCTTTCAATTAATAAATCTACTTTAATGCTCCAGAATCTTAGTAACGGTTTAATATTACATGACAAAAAACAGCTGAATCTCAGTTTGTAACCAAAAGAAAGATCAGCCAAATTAATCCTTTTGGCTCACTTGTCAACAATTTATACTCCTCGTATCACCTGTTACTCATAAAAACACAAGGTTTGGTTTATTCATTTATTTTTAGCTGACATTAATCTGTTACATTTTAAAAATGCAATAGCACTAATATAAATTATGGCACAGAGAAAGTGGCCCCATCACTCTCAAAAGTATTTTCTCAGTTTGGTGATGAGGTCTCCATATGGCGCTTGATATATACAGCCATGTAAAAGATAGAATTTGCACAGCAAAAAAAAAAAATGTAAATGTAAACAAATAATGATAATCCTTACTGCTACCAGGGGTATTAAGAGGGTAAGTAGGTGCTGATAATCAAATCCACTTGATTATCAGTCATCAGAAAGTGTGAGCACCTCTAAAAAAGCAGAAATGTTGTCAGTTTGCTGCTCTGGAGCATTCAGGTGTGTGTTAACACAATACTACAATCTTCAAAGAAGTGGACATCCCAGAAAAATTACCCCAGGTCAGACTATGCAATACTCAGAGAAACTATTACGACCCAAACTTAGACTCTACAGGCCTCAGTTAGCAAGTTATATGTTCATAAAACTGCAATTTTGAAAAAAGACAGAGGAAGTATGACTTCTCTATAAAAACAACATGGCAGCACACCTTAGATTTGAAAGCTCCATTTGAACAAACCGCAAGACTTCTGGAACAATGTCCTTTGGACAGATAAGGCCAAAGTGTTTGGCCATATTGCACAATGCACAGAGACCGATAAAGTCATACACAAACTGATTACTTCAAGATATCACTGCTAAAGGTGGTTCTGCAACCTATTGAATCATGGGTGTGCTTTGTTTTACACGGGATTGCATAAAGTCCTGTGGAAACTTTTTTTCATGTGACGGTGACTCCCTAAATACACGATAGAGAGTGGACACTGACTGCACGATCTTTCTAAAACCACTGTTAGTAGTAAGTGCCAAGTTGTCAGCAAAGCTAAGCTCTTCCCAGGAATCCTTGAGAATATTATGGATAATATTATTATTATCCAAACTTTGATAGAAGTGGAATAAGAAAATTGAGACTCTCACCTACTTTGACATTGTCGGACTTGAGGTTGGTGATTGTATATAGCCTGAAAGATAACAGGAAAGTCACAAATCCAAAGAAAAGAACCACTCAAAGCACATACTACTGAATGAATTAAGCCAAGAAATCAAAAGTTTAAATGTAAATAAGTCAAGTTTAGTTTTTCAGTCTAGACCATTGGAAATAGTCTCAGAGGAAGAATGACACTGCACAAGCCAATCTTAGGAAAGAAGGCTGAGGTATGCAAAATTATACAAGAACTGCAATAAAAGTCAGTGGAAGCAGGTCTTGGAAAATCCACATTTTTAATTTCTGATTTGAACTGTCATCAGTACGGAGGAGGTCAGGATAGAATATAACAGTGTGTTTAAAGCCATGTGTAAAACACAGTGGAGGTTCTGATTTGGAGCAGAATGTCAGTCAGTGGTGTCGGGGATCATGTCACAACTGATGGAAGTATGAACACAGAAAAGTATTATCCAATTTTGATCCACCATGCAATACTCTCTAAAAAAAAAGAAAAAAGATTGGCAACAGCTTCATTCTTCAGCGGGACAGTGATCTCAAACACAGTAATATTAGGAGAAGTACAAGCCACTTAATATGTATCTCCAATTATGATTAAATACCTTTGAAACAAAGTTTTCTTAAAATATTAACAAACAGCAGTCAAAGAACAGTCTTTCTAAATGCTAGCTACCCTCATTTAAGAACAGCTGTAATTGTTATTTCATTGTTGGATTACTGTCATCACTGTGGGCAGCTGTAATTTCAAGTCGAGCTTCAAGATTTTGATTTTAGAGCGGGGGCCTCTTTCTTGGTCGGCACACTTTAAGTCCACAGAGAGGTAAAACTCGCTTTACTGTGGTGCTCCAGCACTTTCCAGCTCATGGCATGCGTGAGTCTTGGTGGTTCCTGGGTTGTTTCTAACCAGTTTCCATCTGAGGGTAACAGATTGGATCTTCTTCTAGATCTTACCAAAGTGGAAGTGGTACTTTCATACAATTGTAAACTGATGATGGAATCCTCGGTTGTTTAGAAATGGGTCAGAGAGGCCTAAAACTCCTATTTCTTAAATCTCCCTTAGACTTTTCCATTGTTCTGAGTATCTGTCAATCCAGTGAGTGCTGTCAATGCTAGTAATGACAAACTACTAGTTGTGGTTCATCGGGATCACTAATGAGAAGCTAACAGGTCTTGACTTCACACTGTAGAACCTTCATCACCATTCATTAAAATATTTCATTGAGTTTATGCATATATTTGAGGCTGTATATATAATTTTGATCCAGTATGGCTAAGAGAAAATAAAAAATAAAACTTCTGTGCCAAAATCATGTTTTTTAAACTCACTAAAGATGCGTGCTGTACAGTCATTTCACTCTGTAAAGGAACAGTTTGAAGACATTAAAGACATTAAACAATTAAAAACATTAAACACAGTTAAAGACATTAAAATCCCAAATCACTGTAACATTCATCCTCATTATGACTGTATGCAAACCTCTGACCACCACTGTATATCTTTATGTCAGGTCAGTATACAAGACATAAAATTTATGTTTTATAAATCCTGTCTGTTATGTAAGTTTATAAAGAAGGGCCTTTAATCTAGAAAGGACATTTCGTTTCTGTAGTTGTTGCCTTCATTGTAGAAACTACAGATTTTGTTCTATGTCCAATGTGGACTGTATCCATCAATCCAGTGCAGTCATGATACAAAAATGATTGGGATGTGAAATTCAACAGAAGGCTAGACCCCAGGTTACATCTTATGCTTTAGCTTCCCTGTAAATAAAAACAACTCTTTAGCCCCTGCAAGCTAAAATGGTTCATTTGTATTCCTGCAGTCAGCCCATTTTTCTGCTCGCTGCAGTTATGTGAAGACCAAAGAGGAGTGTTTCTGAGCAAAGATTTCTGTGGAAACTGTTGCCATGCAACGGCACAATACTGCTTTCATACAGAGTAGTAACTTCACTGTATGACTGCTCTTTTTCCTCAGCTCACACTGCTGAGGAATAATGTATGTAATCTGTTATTCTATTCTATTCTATTCTGTCTGTTTTAGAGTAATGGAGCCATTATTTTGGGTTGTAACTGTGCAGTCATTGTTTCATTGCTGGTCAGGGGAAACTTTGCTTCATTGTCTACTTCCACACCCAGACTCCCTTCAGTTTCCACACTCAGAGCCAGCTACAACTCAGAAACACCAACACCTGGCTCGCCTCTCCCCGTTAATCTCCTACTCCTATCGCCATGCTATGTTTCACGGCTTCAGACCCAGACAGCTCCACGTCACCCTCTCTGCCTGCTATTCACCACAACTGACACCACTGCCCTGCTGTCAGTGGAACTGTACATCCCCTTGAGGCTGCACCGTAAAGAAGGGGGTTTTCTTCTACTTCTCTACACTGAGGGGAATCCCCTGAGCCCACATACATACTGACTCACTGGCCCAGACACCAGACAGATCCACAAACACTGTGAGGTATAATTTGGCACAAAGTATTTGGCACCTGGAGGGCTAATTGTAATAAAGCAGTACTGAGTAAAACCTGTTATGATAAGCAAAACACCCGAAACAGTTATAAAATAAATAAATAAACAACAACAACAACAAAAAACCCCCAAACAGTCTAAATTGCATAATAAAAACATGCAGAAGGCAAGAGGCTTTATGAAATGTAGCAAGCCATTTGTGCCTTCAGTCTTTTTCTGTCCTCTGCAGGGTGGCAGTGAGCAATGCTCAACTTTTAATTAACCAGGAAGTTAAACTCTTGAGAATAAGAAGGGAGGGATCTCCTTTGTCTTAGGACAGACAGGCAACATTAATTTAGCATGCATTTTTCAGTGCCTTAGTCCACAAAACAACCCTCAAAAAGCACTGATCTGTATTTTGTAGTTATTACCAAGAACATAACAATGACATAAGTTGTTAGCCAAATAGCTCCTGTCTTGGATTACGTTGGTTTATTCAACAGGCTGTTCTGGCTGTTAAATTGTTTGCTTTTATTTATATCAGCTAACAGCTAACTACCAAATAACCCTAACCACATTTATTCATACATTGCTAAGATACAGCTAAGTGGCTAATCTACACATATTAGGCCCCAGTCCCACAAACCTAAAGACCAGTCAGTGGTTGATAGAGGTCGATATCTACTCCCTGGCTGGCAAGTGATTGCTGGCAATCATTAGTTGCAATTGGTCATAACGTGGGTGCTGAACTAAAGACGACCTTGTGATTGCATTGGTGACTAGCAAGCTGCTACATACTTGTTTGTAAATGCTTGCAAACCCCTCGGCTAGTGGTAGTGAAACTGAAAAGTGCTACTCAAACCAGAAACAGAGAACCTTTGCCTTCGGAGAAAAAGTTGTGTGTTATCACTGTAACTGATACAGTACATTTTAAAAGTCACACTTTTAATAATCAGGGGCTCGGCCTTGACCTCCATAAATGGGACTTCAACAATTTATAGCACAGCAACTATAAGCAACCTCACGCAACCACTAGCAACTGATCCAGGATACTCCGTTCTGGTTGTAGAAAGTAAAGGCGTATGACTAAACAATTTCTTTATGCAGCATTTGCCTATTGTAATGCATGTCAATGATGTTCGTCAGCTAGCTGTAACTTCCAGCTGCACAACATGCAAACAGTGTTGTAGCGCCACCTCCAGGTCAACTTTGTTGTCATTTTACTTATGCTCAGCATTACAGTAAATACACTGTCGCCATGGACCTATAACATACATGACTTAGAGTATAAAGTGCAACATAACAATTTGGGACCGGTTTTGTCATTCAAACCTCAGGAAAATGATCCAAATTCAAATCAACTCAAGTATTTTCCCTTAACGTGTGATAACTACAGTTTTATAAAGGTTATGTTGAGTCTCGTTTACAGGTAACTTCTTAAAATGAACATGGAATTTGCTCCTACAACTACAAATAAAAACTGTAAAAAGATGATTCCTGGATAGTTCCATCAGTCACTTCTTTGAATCCTGAGCTGACTTGAAGGCTATTTTACTTTGCCACAATTCACTTGCAAAGTGCTGATCAAGCTTGCGGCTGTATCCACTGGCTGTAAAAGGCCAAAAGCTAAAAGCTGTCCGTTTAATGCCAACTTGTGACATATCACTGTTTCGCTAACTAAGATATGGTCATGGACTTTAAGCTCATAATTTTCTGACAGCAAATAAATTAAACAAAATTAAACAAAATTAATCCAGCAGTATATTAACAACTTACCTCATGTCGCACTCACTTTTTTCTGAGGATTTGTTTTTCTGATAGAGCACTCCGAAATGCTGTACCTTACTGGCCTTCAACATATTATTAAAAACAACAAAAACTCCTCACTGTAGAACTTAATAACTGGGTAGCCAGATTACAAAATCTTGATCTGGATGAACAACTACACTGCTTAATTTGGGGATTATTTTGGGTTTATTTTTCTCTTGACGACCAAAAGGCCAATTAGACCCAGAAACGGCTTTTAAATCAGAGTCAACACATGGATTCACAGAGAGTTCAAAGGAAATGTTGTGCACCAGGAGTTTTGTTGGCTGTTTTCGTGGCTGAGCAGCTCCTATAGGTGTAGGCATGTAGGTGGTCCAATATTTTTGACCATGTAATGAATTTTACCAGCTTTTATTGGAAATGAAAATGTTATTTTAACTTCCTAAAAATTTGTATTTCTGCTAACAAACAATGGATAAATCATTAAGTGGTAACAGACGCCATCACTGCTTTCACAAAGGCTTTCTGTTTCACAACACCGATTGACCTAGTTAAGATAATGCAAACTGAATATCTTCCCAAGTCCTAAAGGGGCCGTCACACAGGAATCAACTAGCACTGACGTGGCAACCAGAGTCCATAAAAAGTCAATGATATTTAGTGGCGTCAACCGAAGTTAAACCTTTCTTAACTTTGAGGTAATTGAATCAGCTACTACTGACACCAAAATATACCATTCACAAAGTGGTAAATACATTTGAGGTTACTTAGGTAACAGTAGCCTGGAATATCCACTAGTAACAAAGCATCATGTGCAAGTGAATTGCTTCATGTGTCGATGCTCCTTAAAGCCCCTCATTGTTTTACTTTTGATTCCAATCGTTCTCTTTCTTCTTTGTCTTCTCCTGCAGGACCGTATTATTTTTCCCATAGTGCCAGTACACCACTTAACCAACCTGACAATGTCGAAGTGTTACTGGAAAAACAAAACTATCCGTTGAAATTATAACTCTACCCTTTGCAGTTAAAGATAATAAAATTTAAAGCTTAAATAAGGAAGTCTGAGCAAATTGTTTTCCTAATGGCTGTAATGTTCCTGAAATTGGAGACCCTAACCAAATATGCAGATAGCAAATGACATAAGACAAAGAGGGAACTGGATTAATTTCACAAACTTTTGTTGATTATGCTACTCTCTATAGTTTGAAATAATCCCTTGATAGTAAATAAAAATTGCAGGAAAGCGTCTGTAACCAAATAATAAAAAACTCCAGACAGCAGAGCGCCGTGTACTGCAGCCAGATGGAGAGGTGCAATGTATCTTTGAATGTTTGGGGACGAGCTCTCCCTAAAATAGTCGCTTAAAACCTTGAGCTGAACACTGTGGCACTTTTTGATAAATAATACAAAGTCTAAATGCTAGCTTGAATAATTCATTTTGCAGCAGCCATGCATAACAGCTGTCTCTGTGCCCAAAAGAGTCTGCAGCCTTCTGTGACTTACCATAAGTTAATCACACCAGAAAATGTAATAGCACAGTGGAATGAACTTTAAGAAAACAGATCAGAGTCTATTGTTTGTATAATCTGTGTTGTTTCCAAGCCATTTTTCTGGTGTTCAGTTGGGGGTAAAACTGATGAATCAGAATGTTTTAACCACGGATATGAACTCTTACCACTAAAACAGAGGCAGATAGTCTCTACAGTGGAGGGACTGTCACATTGATGTCTCTGGTCTACTCACTGTCTATTCACAGGCTGCAGGGAGGCCTATTTATAGATCTATCTCTGTTCTCTGCTTCTACATCAGTCCCCTCTTTTCTCACTATCTCTATTTTCTCCCTCCTCTTCTACCTCTAATGGGTTGGTATTTCTGGAGCTGTACAGCTATTATCTTCTTTGCATCTTTTGAGATGCAGATCACGTTGAGTTGGATCATAAACTTTTCAAAATCTGACATGTCTGTGCGGTGAACTGCTCAGCAATATATTCTTACTGTGTCTGGAATTGCTGCTGGAGGAAAGTGATTCAATTCAGCATTAACCTAAGGTTTTATTTATTGGTGTTGGGCTGAGAGGTTTCAGCTATGGTCCTTCAGTCTCACATTCCCCTTAGTTTTTCCCTATTCTTTTAGAGAACGTCCAAAGTTTTAATTACATGTGTGTTGTGCTATTTGTTAGCATGGTGCTGCTGCTGGTTCACAGAGCTGCCACTTCTGTCCCACAGTCCTCAAATGAGCCATGAAAGCTTTGGGGTTTGGCTGATGATGAATGAATGGGTCAACAATGACTGTGACAAGCATGGACTACAGTAGGTTAACTGCCTTTTAGTGCAGGAATTTAGAGACAGCAGACATCTGTAGACAGCAGAAAATGCTGCACTCAGTGTATAGTGCAGCACTGTGAAAGGAAATCAATAGACTGCAACCAAGCTTAGACTTTGTGATGACCTTTTGACTAAAGTCTGTGACTGACAGATGTGAGGCCTCAGATAATACAATGTAAATACAATAGCTCTGTTTTCCTAACATCTACAAGCTAGCATGTCCAGATTGAAAGTGCTAATACTCTACTGTTTAGCAGACATTTATTTTATTTTTTTACCATGTTTAATATCTTAGATTAAGATTTGATACCTGGTATAAATTGAATTCATTAATTGCTCATTTAGATCACAGCAAATCAAATATGTCACCTTGTGGACTAGAAGGCCTCATCCTCTGGGGAGCAAGAATAACCAAATGCACAAATGTCATGGTAAACCATCCAATATTCATTCATTCAAAATGATGACAAAATAACAATGCCACTTGTGCAATCATTGGCTAGAAGCCGGTGTTTTCTTGATGTTCAAGAAAAGTACTGCAAAACCTTACCTGATCAAGGACAGACTGTAATTTCCTGTCAACAAGAAAACCTGCCAATTAATTCCATTCATATTTTAATTGAATTATTACTACAAATATAATAGTTATGATAATTAGAAAAATACGTCTTTGCACCAGGTACATGTTTAGCAGGTATTCTTTTTTTAGCGTTATAAAATTTGCTGACTTTTCTGGTCCTGTTAGATTGCTAACCTTGCAAACCTTACTAACTGGCTAGAGCAGCCTGTCAATCAAAAGGGCCAACATCCCTAACTTTAAGTCTTAATTAATATCCAAATGGAAAAGGTAAAAAAAAAAAAAATGCTAATCACCAGCACAGTTGCTGGACTAGGCTGTGAACATGTAATTTCATGCTGCTTAGTCTATAATTTTAACATTTTAACAGTGTCTATGGTGATTGACCCAATTTTAAATCTGGCCTCAAAAGGTCACTCCAAGAGTAGCCATTTGTGTCTGCTCTGTGTTTATCAGCCCCTGAGGTTGCTGCATGATGCATGTAAGTCTAAAAATTACTTTGTTCTTGCTCCCATCAAGCATTCATACTATAATACACAAAATCTCTGTCTGTCTAAATGTTTCTTTGTCCACCAGCTCCTATCAGGAGTTAAGCAACCAGACCTGACACAAAGGTAAGACTTGGGCCACCCAAAGTTCTTATCTATATCAGGTATATTATCAGGCTAAAATGATGTGTGTGAGCATTTATTTATCTGTAAAATGTTACATACAAATGAATTGAATTGTTTTTATTTCATGGAAGTAACAAAACTTGCAATACAATGATATATTATGTCACAATCGGGTTGCCTGTTAACCACCTAGAGATGGCTAAAATCACCTGTTTAAAGTATTTATGCACCTACTTTTATAAGGTAATCGCTTTAAAAGAGCATTGTGCTGTTTTAACTTCATGCTCAACAGCACGAGCAGGGCATAAAATCATATGCCATAAGGATGTAAAAACAGCCAAAGTACTGGAGACACTGGGAGGCAATGCAGGAGATTTAGTTATTTAAAGATAACGCTAGGCTAACTCTTTCATTTTACTTTGCTGGGAAGAGATTAGAATGGTGCCATCTCCTCATCTATCATCAGTCTCACCATATATAACATATAAGCATATTTATAAAATGTCTTTAAATTCAGTGTCCGTACTTTCAATTTCCTCTTCTATGCGTCAGAAATAATCTAAATAAGTAGGTAAACAGCTACTTCTTCACAACCTTGAAAGAGTTTGTGAAATTCAGAGAGGACAAAAATAACCTGCCCCTATCACTACAAGCCTGACTTCCAAAGTTTATTTTTAATCCATCATCAAAGGTATACATTCTTTTGTATCACCAGAAGCGTCTCAGGAAATCTAATTGTGGCCCTCTGCTGATGATAACGATCCAGTTATTTAAAAGACATTTTGATGGCATGAGGATGGCTTGATGATACCTAACTGCATCGTCATCCTGGCCTCATCAGGGAAATGATGCTTCCTGTAATGACAGAGCAGTTATTGTAGATGTGGACATGAGGCACAGTTAAACAAATGTTTCCCATACATATGGCCTTTATAACCTAATGTAAATAGCTAATTTAAATGAACATATATGTATGGAGAACTATATGTATATGTAAGTATGTTTAAATATTACATTTTATTCAGATTTGAAAGAACTTGCCATGAGTGGTACTGAATTGAATTTGTAGCTACTGGAGATTCAATTACATGTCCATGAGTAGTCCCCAGAGTGTTTTGGGATGCATAATGTCAGCAGCATTTACCAGCAACTGTGACACCGATGTCCCTGAAAGTGTGGCAGTGCATTGAAGCACCAGCATGAAGATAGGTTGGTGCTGAATCCTAATGCCTCCTGTGTGCTCTGAGCTTTCATTTTTTACAGGATGCAATAGGTACTGGGCTGATAGTGGGATACTTATTATAGCCCTAGCAACAGGAATGGGATTGGTGACTGCAGAGAGTAAGCCTGTCAGCTATTGGCTGGTGAAGAGGACCTTTCAAAGCAGAGAATTTCATCTCATGAAAGGTTCAGTGCAGCAAGCTGCAGCAAGAGGCTGCAGTCCAAGGGTGGGTGAGCCAGCAGCTTTATCAGCGACATTAATCAGCGTAAGGGTTGACTCTTGGTTTGAAATACACAGATGTGCATAGATGTGCATAGATGCTCAGATAAACTTGACCTTTGTGTGTCAAAAATATACAACAGGCAGGTGAATTCAAAAACCTAAGGGATGGTGATTCTCCATCCTTGTCCAACATGAGATGCAGGATTTTGTTTTATTGCTGAGGTCATAAAAACTCTGGTCTCTTCAAGAAATATTCTTTGATCTATGGCCTAATTTAGTTAATGATCAGCCAAGCGGCCTGAAA
>VUQR01011192.1:23409-34907 GCA_015108515.1 Hemichromis elongatus | reverse complement strand
TGGATGAGCTTAAGGCCGCTATCGAAGCATCCTGGGCCTCCATAACACCTCAGCAGTGCCACAGGCTGATTGCCTCCATGCCACGCTGCATTGAAGCAGTTATTTCTGCAAAAGGATTCCCGACCAAGTATTGAGTGCATAACTGAACATAATTATTTGAAGGTTGACTTTTTTTGTATTCAAAACACTTTTTTTTTTATTGGTCGGATGTAATATGCTAATTTTTTGAGACAGGAATTTTGGGTTTTCATGAGCTGTATGCCAAAATCATCAATATTAAAACAATTTAAGGCTTGAACTACTTAAGTTGTGTGTAATGAATCTGAAATATATAGAAACTCTAATGTTTATCAGTACATTGCAGAAAATAATGAACTTTATCACAATATGCTAATTTTTTGAGAAGGACCTGTATATGCAGAGAGAGGGACAGAGCTGATGTGCAGGACCATAAAAGGAGAGAGGAATTGATGTGTAAGACCATAAGGAAAAGAGAAGAATGTTAAAAGAGGAAGGAGATGTTTTAATCAAAACTGTGTACGAAGGGTGCAGGAACCCAGAGTACTGAAAAAGCAGGTGCTGAATTAGAAACCAAGAAACAGTATAAATGTAACAGACTGAAGGACCGCCCTCTCGGATCTGCAGGAGGCTTCGCGCTGTGCACATCTCTCCTTGTACATAGGTGAATAAAGAAGCTGCTGAACTGAAAAGTCCATCTAGAGTCTTTTGTTTTTTATCAAGTCAGAATCTGGAGTGATAACTGGTCGCAGCAATAGCTTTGTCAGTTCTTAATGAAAACCTTTTCTAAACTTGCCATAGAGAATGGGGCAAACAGAACAAAGTTTGCCAAATTTTGTATATCGTTCTCAACAAGACCCAATGCTGCCAGATAAATTTTACTCGGGCATGAGGTAAATAAGTACTGAATGAATATGTGAATTTCACATTAGCTTTAAAATTTTGTAAATCATGCAAAATACAGAAAACTGTTATGGAGTGCGAGTGTCCTTCCTACATAAGTATGTAATTCAACACTTATCAAAGGAGGGGCTTTAAGCTCTGCCCTAGGATGGGGATGGATCCACATATTTGATTTGGTATGCTGGGAACCCATCACACAATCGCCATAATGCGAATGTGCTATCCACTACATGCTTGTCATTCATGGTTAACATCCTGTTTTGGTGTACCGACGTTGGTCTGTTGTAACTGAAAATTGAGCAATACCTGTTAAATAGAGTTCCAAAGCTGTACTTTGCTATAGTGATTGAATAACAGGAAGAGACCAGAGATGCTGAGCAGTCTTTTCTTCTAATATGAAAGATACTGCTTATGGTGTGTTGTCTTTTGAAGAAAACAAGTGGGTGCTTTTATGTAAGCTGCTGCTTTCCCTGCACACTTTTAAATATTTTTGTTTTATATTTGCCAGACATTCTGTGCTTGTTGATGAGGGAAACATTAATGCATTTTAAAGCTAAATCTGAAACTTAAACATGTAAAAATGTTTACATGTTTTTGATAAAACTCTGTATGCACCCTGTAGTGAACATCTGCTATTACAGGGGAAAAAGCAATTAAAAACACAAGATTAAAAAACTCTGTTCTTTGACTGCAGTATTGGAGGGACTTGAACAACAGCAACATGTCTTGCACAATGGAGGTTGGTGATTAAAAATGTTTTAATACTTGAAAGGGTCAGTTTAATTCATTATTCTTTTTTATATATATATATAATTGTTTGTTTGTTTTTCGTTATCTCTGCAGTTCCACCTTGTGAAACGTATACCAAACTCCAAGGAAATCAGTCATTTCCTCTACTTGGTAAGTACTTACAGAATATGCAACAAACTGTCTGTCAAGGTCTTTATAAAATATTCTGATGACTCAGAAGAGACCAGTTCTGTATCCCACTGTAATGATGCTGGTCTTTTAGGACTTGAGTTTAGTTAACTTTTTGTTTTTTATGATTTGGTATTACACGCTCGCTTCGCCTGATTCTTTGATGCCAGGAAGTCACTCAGAGACGGTGAATCCAACTTTTTATTCGGCAAAGCATTTGCATGTAGAGATCACCCATGTCACACTCTAGGCCCTGTAGAGTATCCTCCTAGGAGGATCTGAATCATTTTCTCTCGACAGAGCTACTTTTATACTTTTTCACCCTCCCCTACCCCTGCTGTTGGGTGCCTTTTTATCCTTGCGTTCTTTCTTTTCATCTTCCACTTATGATGCACACTTTTTGACCCTATCCCATAACTTCTTGAGCACCACTTTTTCATCCATCATTAAATTGGGTCCCTTTGTCAGTTTTATGGCCAAAGTGAGTCCGAAAGTCTGCAAGACGGCAGTTTACAGTTAATCAGTTTGACAATTTTGTCAGAGGCGCATGGCAGATGTAAACTGCTAAGGGTTTTGCTTGCCTTTGGGCGACTGAGGCGAGAACCAGAATCTCAGGTGCATGCCCAGCAGGTTTGGTTACCGTAAAGGCATTAAAGGGGCTGGACACAATGTGGGACAGTACAGATAAATACAGATGAGCACCGAGAAAGGGTCCTACGTGCATACTTCAGCAGTGCCAAGTTGAATTAACCCTATGTGGGACTAGACACTGTTAGCCATAACATAGTCAAAGGTTACTTATTGATCCTAATTACTACATTTTCAAACAGTATTGATCAGCATGTGTTTATACAACAAAAGTAGCAAAAGTATATGACGTGTGTTGCTTGAAATGCTTTGAATCTGTGAGACTCCGGTCTGTACAATCAATTACCTTGCTGTGCTTAAGATGTAATCAATGCGCTATAAACATATAATCAATAGAACACCATGTATACGTGTGAAACTGAAGCTAGATATTAGTGTGAGATTAAAGTCTTTTAATCACTTAGTTATTCTAGATTTCATTATATATCCATTGCTTAAGCAGTTACTCCTGTTTTATCATTTCAATATTACATGCATCTTGTGCTACTACTGAGGCCTTCTACAGGAGTGGACAAAGCTCAAGCAAGGGTGACTTCTTGTTTTTCTAAAAGTTATTATAAAGGACAGCTGTCTCAAAATGCCTCCTACGCATGGGTTGATGTGTCTATGCTATTACTTTATTAGGAAGGAAAGGAGCTGTCAGACAGTTGGGGGGGATGAAACAGCCAGTCTGCTCAGCAACAGACATCATTGTAACCTGCTATAAGATGTGTGTAGTTTCCTGTTTTAGTCGAGAACATCGAAGCGAGAGTCAGAGACGGAGGGTGAGGATGTTCTCCCCATGCGCATGGTCTAAATAAACTTTTGTTAAACTTTTACTTGAGATTCCTTTTGTCATTGGACCACCTTAGTTTTCCCGGGACAGATTTTGGCACTCCATTCCCTTTTTATAGAGAACAGTGTTGGAATATATGATTTTTGAGCTCATGACCACTTTGAGTCCAGTCTTCTTTATCCATATATATAGAGATAGATATCTCTATATATCAGTCTCTCTATATCTCTCTCCACAACACTTGTCTCATTCTTTTTCCCATTTCCACTAGCCTACACATGATTTCATATCCCCAATGTTTAGCTCTTATAACCTCAGAGCAACAACATCTATCTTGCATACAGAATATTTCCACAGTATTTTGTTTTGAAGCACTTTGGGATGTTTATCTCCAAAGGCGCTATAGAAATAAAATTTTACTCTGATTGTAACTACTGTTTACACTCTTTTAATCTCTTCATTATAGGCGTTCATTTCATCGTGATGTATGATTTATTTAACAAAGGACCCCATTCCCCAGAAGCACATTTTCTGTGTTTGCTCTGTGAGAGGAGGCTGTCAAAGCGCGAAAGCCACGACCATGTATTCAGCCGTGAACACGTGGCAAAATTCCTGGTGAATATCTTCTTTTTATTTTTAACATCAAAGTTTTGTTGTTGTTGTGTTTTTGTTTTTTTTTTGTTTTTTGTCCAAAATCCCAAGTAGATCAGCTGTTCTGAAATAGAATAGCCCACCTGGCACCAGTAAGCAACTTAAATCACTTTTCTTTCCCATTCATATACTCTATGTGAACTTTTGCAGGCCCTTTTAACCATAACTGCATGCATGGATGTATAATTCTCTGATTTAAATATTACATACATAGGAGTAAAGTGTGTACTGTGCTAGAGTGACTTGTATATTTTTGGTAAACTCTAATTTTAAAAACTGGGGAACATTGGACCCTGAGGAAAAGGTAATGACTCCATGAGAACTTAATTTCACTTTTATTAATATTTATTCAAGTACTTAAACAACTTCCATACAGGCAACAATAATGAATAATTTGGGGTTTTGTTTTTTTTTTTTTGCATAAGTTCCAGCAACTGTTTTTTCTAGGCGAGTGTAAAATAATCTTTAATTTAACTTGTTAGCTACCAGGCATGTAAAAGATAAGGTTAGCTGCATTAGCATTATCATGCTAAGCTAGAAGTCTTTGGTTAATAATTAAAGGGGTGGGGGTGCTAAACGATGAGAAAGCTACTATGTAATTATGATGTTGTAGTGAAAGGCTCGATTGTTTCCCCGAGTTAAAATTAACTGTGGAAATGTTGGTTGTGGTAGCTTGTGGGCTAACATTGTAACTTTAATGGTTTTCTGTAAAAGCTATTAGCAAACTAAATTAATGCTAGCTAAATATATTGGATACTGCTGTAGGATTTGAAAGATAATGGGACAGCTCTGTATAGCTTTACTTGTTTTGATGAATTAGATAAAATAATTAAATATTTTCTAATTTTAACTATTTTTCTGTATTATATTGATTTTCAGCTAGGGGCGTGTGGCGCTTTTTGGTCGCTTCTATCGTGTTCGGTGTGTACACACTGTTAGAAACCCCAATCTTGGTGGTATAGAACTGATGTGTTTAGTTTCTCATGCTATTGTGTGAAAAACTGGAACTGAACATGGAATTATACTCTTGAAACTACACTTGTAAAAATTATCACTAATTTATTTTAAAATAGGCAAAAAAATCCCACTGGACCTTCAAATTGCTAGGGGGAAGTGTTTTTGTGTTTTTGTTTTTTTCCTTCCTCTGTAACTGTAAGTGAGCTTCCTAACTTGCAGACCAAAACTGAAAAGAACTAATGATGAGTCTTTCACTTAAAGAATCAGTATTCGTCACAAATTTTAAAAACTTTCATTAGGAAATGTTAGCTGAAGACAATGTAAAAGTTTGCAGCATTGGGTACAACTATAGGAACAAGGAAGGTAATGGAGTCATGAAAGGCACAGTGGAAATTTTGTATCAGGTTTTATTACTACTGTCTAAAGTGTCCAGTAATGCATATAATTTAAGCAAATTAATCCCAGAGAACTGACCTGAAGACATGTCAATAAAGCTTGTGTCTGTGTGCGTAGAACTGTTTCCACCCAGGCTCACTGGAAGCCAATGCCGATGCAGAGACGTTACTGGACTTGGCAAAACAAGCGGCATCAATTCACAAAAAATCTCACATACAGGTATCCACTACTAGGCTGATAAAGAGGGTTGATTCAACTTGAACTCTTGCTCTTGCCACACATTTATGCTTTTGAATCTGTCTTCTCTCAAAGGTAATATATTTGCACCGTCCCATTAAGGAGCCATACCCCTACTCCATAGGTGAGTATGCATGTTGCGGTTAAGGTTGTTTTTGTTTGTTTGTTTTTTCCCCACCAGTGGCATCTGCAGCTACATTGGTATGGACACTTTTCATGTGTTGTTGTTTTTTTGTTTTTGTTTTTTTATTTTTCCCAGCAACAAAAATCTTGGAAACTGTAAAGCTGAGAACTGAGCACAACAAGCTTAAACCCCAAATAACACCTCATAGAAAACTGGGTAAGTGCACAAACATTTTAAGAATTATATAAATGTTCAGTATGACCCAAGCAGTAAATATGCATGTGTTGCTCATTTCTTTTCTTTTTTTGCCTTTTCTTCCTTTTCTTCTCTTGTGGCCTACCTGACAGTTAACTTTTATATCTCATGCATTGTCTTTTTTGGAAAGCTGACTTGCTGGCTTTTGTTTACAGAATGGATGCTTAATATGATACCTGTACTCAGAGTGACTTGTGTATATCCTATTTGTTTCTCAGTTCCGAGGATAACTGTAAAATGTGAGCAACATGTGAGACGCGACTGTCAGAAAGACGGCAGCACCGACATAGTCGGTGTAGAAGATATCAAAAAGGAGAGTGACAAGGACACACCGATACCAAGTGAAAATGATTCGGGGTTGAAAAGTGAGGCGGCTTCACAAACTATTTCAGAGGTGTGCCGGGCAGTAAAGCAGGAGCCAGAAATGACTGAAATAAAAGGATCAACTGGGGTGAAGCAAAGCTGCCACAACACTAACAAAGATAATAGTGAAAAGGCTGGGATGGAAAACGACAGAAGTGGCAAAGATGTCCCAGTACAGCTGAAAAATTACAAAGAAACGGAAAGAAAAAGACAGCACAGTGTGTCTGAAACATCACAAGAGGACTCGTGTCCTACTGAGTGTGTGGGGAGAGAAATGCTCCCTAAAAGACAGCGTCTGACCTCCAGAGAAGACTCGTGCGATGAAGCCTCAAAAATGTCTGGTATTAGAATAAAGAAGGAGAACAAGGAAGATGAAGCCTGCAAAGCGGCAATTGACAAAGGTTTGGAAGGTTTTGAAGGCTATGTATTACTGTTTTTGTTTTGATAAATCAAGAGTTCATTTTCTCCTTTTAGGTTTTAATAAAGTGTAATAGATGGTGACAATTGCTGGATTGGTCTGGTCACATTTTCATTCCTCCTAGAAGTTTTTTTTATTTTGATAATTATGGCTTTAGTTGTTTCTTGATTATAAGTCCAGCTAAGTAAATTTATCTAAAATATTATAGGAGGGGAAAAAATAAAAATTGTGTTGATGGTAAACAAATGTGTCCTCCAGGTTTTAGCGCCCTGCTTAAATGCTGCTGTCCTCAGCATGAGCCAGTCTACCTCTGCGAGTCCTGCTCTTTGAAGATCTCAGAGAAGGACATTGTCAGCCATCTGACGGGAAATGACCATCACAAGTTGCAGCTGGTGGTGAGTAAATGTTCAGTTTTAAGTTGAGCTTCATTTTATCTCAGTGCAACGTTCGTATGTTATATTTACATTAAGGACCATAACAAATGGTTTTGCCACTCTATTCTAAAATACAGTTTTTATCCACAAGTGTTTTATGTCTTAGGCATGTTATCTAGCAACTTCAAAAGTTGTGGGTAAATGAAATATATTTTAAAAGGACGTTAGTAAACATTAGTAAAATGTATTTACATAGCACTTTTCACAGATTAAAAAAAAAAAAATCACAAAGTGCTCCTCAATGCAAAAAATGAAAATGCAACATAACAATGTAAAACAATAAAATGCAACATGTCTGTATAAAACTTTTTAAAAGACTCAATTGAGTCAGTACAGTGTGCGAACTCCACAACCGTGGTGCCACTGCCTGAAAGGCCCGATCACCACAAGTTCTAAATGGAGTGCGTGGGGCCACCAGTAGTCTCTGACCTGATGACTTTAGAGCTCAGGTCAGATATGTACTGGGTAATTGTATTTGTATAGCGCTTTACTTAGTCCCTATGGACCCCCAAAGTGCTTTACACTACATTCAGTCATCCACCCATTCACACACACTTGAGCTGACCCCAGAAGGGGGGATCGGGTAGGGCCCTAAAAGTGGGAACTAAAATTTTAAAATGAAACGTAAAACTTACAGGCAACCAGTGAAGGGAGGCTAAAACTGGGGTGATATAAGATCTTCTGTTGGTGCTTATTAAGAGTCGTGGTGCAGCATTCTGCACAGTCTGAAGACAATTTAAAGCTGATTTGTCAAAACAAGTACAAAGACCATTGCAATAATCTAAATGGGAACAAATAAAAGCATGAGCAATCATCTCAAGTTCAGCCTTTGACACCACTAGTCTGAGTTTTGAGATATTCCTTAGATGATAAAAATGGTTTTGGACCAGCTGTTTGGAGTGTTGCTGAAGTGACATCGAGCTGTCAAATATGACACTGAGGTTTCTAAGGCTCAATTTAACAGTAGGGTCTAAGAAGCCGATATGCTGCCTAATTTCTGGTCGGGAGCAATATTTAAAGTTTCTGTAACTTTAATTGTGGCTTAGCTCTTCAAGAGGAAGGAAGAATATATAAAATTTATTTTTTTTTATCATAAACTTTTTTTTTCTTTTATACAATCAGAGAATATATAATTTTTTAAAGGAAGAATATAATTGTAAGGCTAAAAATATTGTGTTCACATTTGAACTGGTGAAAGTGGAACCAAAATAAAAGTTGAGATTAGCATAAAAAATATTCAAGGAGCTTTATTGTTATTCACATCACATGTTTACATGAGCTGGAATGAAATTATGTACACAGAATAACGAAGATAAACAGAGTAAATAAATAATTACAAAAAATAGAATAACAAGCAATAATACAATAGAGTGAATATATATTATAAATATAAATATACAAGCCCAAGTTTGGTCTGAACCTTCATTATATTATATTTGCACACTAAGATCCAAAATGTACTCTAATTTGAGATGCTTACTTTTTTTTCTGTCTTGACTGCAGGATGTTGATCTAAATGAAGAAGTTTACAGTAAGGTCTCAAAACAAAACTTTCAGTCAGGTAAGGATGCAACTTGCTTTCTGTTGTGAGGTTGTTTTGTTGTTACTTCACTTCAGTGAAACTAATTTGGTATAAATAATTGGAGAGACAGAACTACCAAAGTGCAGCATTTCCTCATTGGTTCCCACTATCATTACAGCCATAGAGACAGTAAAGGCATTTCAGAGTGAGCAGAGCGTTGGGTCTACACTCCCTTCATCCTCGGCTCCTACCTCCATAAATCCTCTGGACATTTCAGTCCATCAACACGATGACAATACAAAGGGCAGCATTAAAGTAAGTGAAGTGTGTCAGGGGATTCCCCTTTGTTTTTGTTTTGTTACAGAATGACACTGCATACTCCTGATGAGAGGGAACCAGCTTTATTAGGTCAACAGACAAGCAAGTGATTTCAATTTACCCCTCAGTCGTAAAGGCTGAGGAGAAATATGTCTCCTTTATTTTGCTGCAGCTTAACAAGTGTATGTGTGCAGTTCAGTGCTGGGTTTGTCCCAATGGAAAATTTAAATGTTGCATATAGCCCAGATCTTGTCTGAGAGGCAGAAGACTGTAGTGCTTGGTGAAAATGACTAAGCAAACATTCAGAATCTCTGGCTTCATGTATGATTTTTTTTTTTTAAAAAAAAGAGAGAAAAAAAAAAGTCGTTGAGTATATTGTGACTTTCATGAAGAGAAAGTATTCCTATGAATTAAGATTTTGTGTGATATTCATAGTGAGATATTCATAGTGTGAGATTTATTCATATTTATTTGAGTTAATGGAAAATTTTGTTGAGGTAAAAGCACAAAAATGAAGGAAAGTATATTCATGTTAGAGCTGGCAGAGTCTCCTCCCAGCTCCATCCAAAGCCTGTTGACCTGATAGCTAATACTCATAGGATCAAAGACTGTTGACTTTTTAAACTGAGATACTTGCACAGATTCAAACAGATAATGCCGGTACCAAACCTCCTTGTATTGATGTGCGGGGTGGAAATCCACAACCTCAACACTGCATGCTTGTGACTGCTTAAAGTTCAACTACTGTTACTAAATACCATTGTTTCATTGTGAAGGAGGTGAAGATGGAGATTGATGATGAGGATCAGGAGAATTCTACGTTATTTAAAGGCATCGCCAGAATAACTCAAGTCCTCCCTCAATCAACTGAAGAGGACACAAAGAGCAACAAAGCCCCCAAGCCAGCTAACAAATCTGTCCCTTTTTCTCCACTTCTGGGGTTGACTGGAAAAGTAAGCCCATGTGTGTCAAATGCAAGTGTCACAAAGTCCGCCTCCAAAGCTGGTGTTACTCCAAACACAAGTGTGAAATCCAAACCTGACAAGGAAGAAGTGAGACCGGTTACATCCATGTGCACTGCAGCTGCTGCTAAAAATACTGTAACTTCTTCCCAACCGATAGCAATGCCATGCACCTCTAAGGCATCTGTCTCAAATGCAAAGTCAACTTCAGAATCTCCAGCCACTTCTTTAAACAGTGCACCACCTCAGACTGAATCCACAGTGGTGCGAGAGGCTACTTGCAAAACTGCACCTTCCTCCAAAAATGAAAAGTTTCCATCTCATCAGTTAAAAACCAAAGCCACCCCTCAAATGGCACCTGTGACTAAAAAGCCCAGAACCTCAGTTAGACCTGAAAGTGTGGAGACTTCTGCAAAGGCCGTCCGTGTGAGGGATTCAGTGGGGCCAAATGCACCACATTGTCATAAAAGTAACAAACCAGCCGCTCGTCATCAGTCCACGGGCACATCTCTAAGGCCTGAACACAAGAAGCCACCCACAGAGCCACCACAAACCTCCATAAGTAATAAGACAAAGCCAAGTGAAGGTCTTCCTAAAGTAGGCAAGTATTAAAGTTGTTATTTCTGTGTGCTTAAAAAAAAAAAGTGAATTTCTTTTCACGATTTCATTTTTAACTAGAAGCATGCGTTGTTGTTGTTGTTGCTTTCTAGGCTTAAATGAGCTGATTGTGGTATTGTGTGAGGAGAAGCAGCAAGTCTACTGTAAGCTGTGTTCAGTGAAGCTAACTAATTCCAGCGACTATCACCTGGTCAGCTTAGACCACTGGAAGAAATATGTGGTGGGTGCTTTTTAAGTCTCTTTGCAGTGTAGCTTTTGAAGCAGTTCACTAATACAGGAGTTAATTGCCATTTTTTTCTTTGTTGTTTTTTGTTTGTTTTTTGTTTTTCCTTATTAGAAAACAAAGTATCCTGAATGGACCACAAAGCCATCAGAGATGGAGAGAAAACTGAACGAGATAGCAATTCCTTTGACCGAGGCTGAAAAGAGTCTCGGACCTCGCAGACCACAGGTGGCCTTTACAAGTCTACCAACAGACAATTTAGATCGCAATTAACAGCTTTTTGCATTTTTAATATTATGTGTGGTAATAGGACTACACACATGAGAATACAACATTAAAGTTACAGCTCATACGGTAAAGATTTTAACTACAGTTGTTTTATATTTATTCTGCTAGATTATGAAAGTGAAGAAGGACGTGTATGAAAAGCTGGCTCATCTTCCAGAAGATGAAGGTAAAGACAGTTTTATTTTTATTTTTTTCTTGGACAATAAAAATTTTAGGGAGAGCAGTTTTTGTGGCATTTTTGAACTGAAAAACAAAAAGGATAATACTGGAAACATTTTAAAATTCAGACACGTACGTTTTTTGTGTTGTTGTTGATGGGATTTTTTTTATTTATTTATTTTTTTTATAAGAAAGCAAAATAAAAACTATGATATGGATGGATAGCTCAGGTTATCGTAGTGGAATGCGTCCGGCATCCTTGTTAAATCTGTAACCATGAAGTAATAAAGCAGTTCTGATGTTTCAATGTG
>VUQR01011192.1:13066-23389 GCA_015108515.1 Hemichromis elongatus | reverse complement strand
TTCCAGAAGATGAAGGTAAAGACAGTTTTATTTTTATTTTTTTCTTGGACAATAAAATTTTTAGGGAGAGCAGTTTTTGTGGCATTTTTGAACTGAAAAAAAAGGATAATACTGGAAACATTTTAAAATTCAGACACGTACGTTTTTTGTTTTTTGTGTTGTTGTTGATGGTGTGCTTAAGTGCTGGGCTTGTTTGTGACTATGGAGACCAGGGGTGTCCAACTCCAGGCCTCAAGAGCCGGTGTCCTGCAGGTTTTAGATATCACCCTGGGTCAACACACCTGAATCACATGATTAGTTTATTAGGCCTCTGGAGAAATTCAAGAAATGTTGAGGAGGTAATTTAGCCATTTAAATCAGCTCTGATGGCTCGAGGACACATCTAAAACACGTAGGACATCGGCTCTTGAGGCCTGGAGTTGGCCACCCCCAATGGAGACTGTTAACATGACACATAGGCCAGACCTTGTCTGAGGGGGGAGAAGTCTTTAATGCATGGTCAGAATGACTAAGCAAACATTCAGAGAATCTGAGATCATATATGATTTATTTTATTTTTTTTTCATTGAGTATACTTTGTCCGAAGAAAGGTCATGAAGAGAGTTTTCTTTTGAATTGAGTTTGTGCTAAGAACAGTAACTAAGTTAGTGTATTATATTACAAAGTTACTAAATAGAACAAAATGGCTCAAATTGATATTGTAGTGTGTATTTGCACTTTACATGGAGGAGTTGCACAGAGAGATGGCCACAGGCAGGACTGATTTGCTGTGTCATGCAGTGGTGCAGTTGGGTAATCAGTCTCTAACCAGATGTGTTCTTGTGACTGGCCAGCATGTTATGGAGTGGGTGGAAAGTAGTGTCAAGCATTGTCCTTATCTTGGACAACAGCCGGTCCCTGACACCACCTTAAGAGTCCAGCTTGATCCCCAAAACGTTGCTGCCCTGGCTGATCAGTTTATTTAATCTGTTAACATCTACAACCATCAACTTGCTGTCCTAGCATGTAAAAGCATAGAGGATGGCCACAAACAACACATTATACAACAGACATTGCAAGCCCTTAGCCGCCTTAGAAAGATGTAACTAATTAGCCATGTATCTGATGTGTACTGTATGTGTATTTTATATATACAACAATCACTGATTTAAACTGTTTTCCTGTTCATCTTTTGATTCTCAGCTGTCAGATATGTGAAGTCAATGAGTCAGAGAAGCTTGCGGCTCTCATCAACCTCCCCAGCTGATTATGCTTCTGCCAGTCCATGTGACGTTTCAAGCTCTGATGATGGTAAATCAATATTAAAAGCTCCAAACAGGTCCAAGTTTATGGATACCAGCAGCTGATTTCATTAATGCATTTATTGTCTCTCAGGGATAAAGGCGCGTCATAAAATGTCAGAACTTTCTACTTACAAATGTTCGAACCAGGCACTGGTGATCCAGAAGGAAGGTGAGCCCCCAAATGCAAATCAACGTCTTTAAGAAAGGTTTTGAATATGACAAATTTTAATTATGTTTCTGTGAACTCAGAAATGAAGTCTAACTCAAAAGTGGAGGCATACCTGGCTGCATGGGAGCCAATCAGACAGCAGAGCTGGGAAGGTGAAGACATGCAGTCTGATGACATGATTCTGGATGAGCCTCAAGATGAGGAAATGGCAGGTAATCATCCATGCTTGTCACTGGCTTTTTGACAGAATCGCACATAAAATCTATTCCTTAAACATTTATTTTATCTACATAACTTAGAAATTGAGGATTTAGAGGAAGATGTAGAGGTTCACACTTGCATTTAAGTTATGCCTGAAATTTAGCAGAAGTCATAATGTAGAAACTTTGTTTTGGCAGAGCTTCTTGGGACTGACTCAGAATCGAACATCTTTGCCGAATCCCCTGGTGGAGGCACTAAAGACCACAGACCAAAGCAGTGGAAGAGTGAAGAATTTCAGGACAACTTAACATTGCCAGCATGCGCACAGAATGCTTTGCCTGTAAACTTCAGCAGCTCGGAGCTGCTCTCTGTAGCTGCTTCAACTCATACAGAAGGACAGAACCAGCTGAGACCAAGGCAGAAGATGGACCATGTGCCTAGATGCGACCCATTATATGAAGAGCACAGTGCATCACAGGCATTCTTAAGAACTCCAACAGGTTGGTGATGGTGGTGTTGATGGCGTTGTTTCATTTTGTGATTGAAAGTAAAAACTCTCTATTGTGTCTGTGCTACCACAGAGGGAAGAAATCGGCGCTCCAGTTCTGACAGCAATTTGTCCATATTCTTGAAAACAAAGGGACTGGATGCTGAACCAATTGTTGGTAGGTGTCTCCATCCTACACTGAAACTAATTTCCACTCTCATTACCTTATCTCACTTTGTGTGCCCACTGGTGTGTCTCCATCAGGTCAGGGTTATGTGTTGGAGTGTCGCGGGATTTCTTTGGAGACCTTTTTCTTATGCACGTGCTGTGAGAAGACGCTCTCTCACCGTGACATTTGTCAGCACATGGTCGGCTCTGAGCACCAGCTCAAATTCATGGTGTGTATTGTCAAATGTTTGAACAATAAAAGTGGTCAGGGTATGTTCCTACACTTTTTAAATTTTAATGTCTTTCAGCGGAAAGAACACCCTGATTTTCTCGACAAGTTCTGGGACGAAGACCTGCCTTTAGACAAGAAACTGGAACTCTTAAAAAAAGTTTCCTGGAAGATCTCAGAGCGGGAGAAAGACGAAAGTCCAAAGGTAGACTGTTAAGTCCATATACTATAAAAGTTGGTTCAAGTCACTCTAGATGCGGAGAGTTATGTATTTAAATGCATTCATCTGCTTTTACATTAGTGATAATAATAATAATGGTATTCTCTCCGTGTTTTGTACACAGGTTATAATGCTGAGAAAGGAATTGCATGAACGTTTTCACACAGCTCCATTCAGTGAAGGTAACACTAAGATCCAGTTATAACTGTCCATACTGTGTATTCACTTCACTCGAAGTGTAACTGTACCGTTTGTTTTTGCAGCTATAAAAATGTTGCAAAATATGCATACGGACGTATCGTATACACAGGCCATGGCGCAGGACATTGATAAATGCAGCGTCTTGGTTCCACAGCACAACAGTGAGTCCAAACTGCTAAATCATTGTTTCATCTTCTTGTTTATGTCAACTAGAGGAGTAGTATGAAGTGTGACCTCTGCTTTCTGTTGCACAGGTCAGCAGTCTGATGAGCGGCCAATTCCAAACGAGTTTCTTTCCACAGAACAGCAATCAGCTCATAGACCTGAGCAATTCAAGAGAAGTGACAATGGTGAGACCATTCTTCACTAAACTATAGAGGGGGAAATAAGGATTTCATGCCTAGCTGAGTTTTTTTTTTTTTCTTTGCTTTTTCTCAAATTTTTATGTAGGATGGCAGGAGACTGAATATCAACTAAAATTCCCCCCAAAAATCCATGACATAAAAGGTTGATTTGCATGTCGGTCAAAAGTTTTTATTCTTAAGACACTTCTTCAGTCAGGAACCCCAAGATAAGAAAGACACAAATGCTGCAGCAATGTCTTTACTCGCGAGGGCAGTCACAGAGCGCTCGCCACTGAGACTCGCGCTCTGTCACTGCTCTGCTTCTTTATTAATAAGCATGGTTCCAGACATTTGGGCGGTTACATTATCAAGCTGACATCTTAGGAAATAGGCACTTCCTCTTTTCTGAGAACACGAGGAGTTGTTCCTGTAGAGAATATGATGAACTTTTATCATACAATTCTAGAGTGGAAAAATACAAAGGTTATGACACTGACAATATATACAATTTTCCCCTGACAATGTCATTATGTGAAATAAGTTTTTGAAGAAATATAGAATGACCTCCAGTCACCCTCATTCTGGAGCACTAAGTAATTTGTTTGTGTGGGGCTCAAATACCCGTTTCACTCAATAGCACACACATCAATATGTAACTTTTATTAAAGGCGTTTTTATGGATTTTTGGTTGATATTCTGATTTCTGTTCTGAATTTTAAATTTGAATGTGCAAATATAAATTAGATTTTTGTACTTGATGGGATGAAGACTTGTCCTCTGTTGATTAACTAGTTTTAATTTAAGTTTGAGCAATACAAGCAACTAATGACAACAAAAGCTGTGATTTTGTTTTTGTGCTTCACTTATTGCAATAATCTAACCTTTCTCTTGCATCGAGCATGAAAGTGTTACTTGGCTTTACCCTTGTGTGTTTTTGTTACAATATTGAGTTAAGAGGCCACTTATATAAGTGTCACAATGTATTAATCACATATTTAACCAGGTCACATTAGTAATAGTAATTTCACTTTCTCACTTAGTTGTATGCATATGCTCTATACACACAGTGAGGTCATTGTAATGGGAGACACTAAACAGCGAGACTCCCTCTGCTTATCGAGGGGATGTAAATGTTAAGGTAGGGGCCCTGTTGTAAAGTTGAAAATATTCAGATGTCCTGCTTTTTGGGAGAAAACAAGGTCTTAATTCTCTCTGTGAGGGAGGAGGTATAGCGCCCTGTGAGAAGGGCCAACGTGTAAGAGTTTGTGGAATGTTCTTTGTCTGTATATAAGATATATGGGCGGCGGCCACAATTCAGAGATGATCCTAGTGTTTCACTGGGGCCACATCCTCACTAGTCCGGATAGTTTTGAAAACGGAGTTTTCGTCACACTATCGTTTTGAGTCGTTTTCATACATTTGTGCGTCCACATTAAAACGCCACAAAGCACGTTTCGTACTGGAACCTAAGATGATCCGACCTGCGTCATTTCCATCTGTTTATTTACTACTACTCTTTAAAACGGGCGGCGAAAGGGCGAGACAAAGCTCTGAATTTTTGAAATGGAATGATAATGAGGTGGAATTGTTGCTACGAGTCACAAATGAGTACATATTAATCTTCAATACGGCCACTAAAAACTTTAAGCAAACAAAACAACTGCTGTACGATGCCGTCTGACCATCTTGGTTGAAGTGGTCACATGACTGCATCGTATGACTAGCATACGTCGTCGTTTTTCAAAGTCTCCGGTTTGGCCATCCACACTGCGCCCAAACGCTCCCTGACCAGAAACTCCATCTCAGTGTGGATGAAAACGTATTAGTGTGGACGTAGCCTGGGATGCTCTCTCCACAGTGCAATGTGTTTGTTAAACCCACTTTAAGTCAAGCTCACTCTGTGTTGCAGATTATTGTTAAATTCTCCACAACAGTTTCTAGTTTTGATTGTGATTGGTTCTTTTTGCTTTCGCTGTATGGTAGCTGGGATAGGCTCCAGATGTACAGATGTTCACTTTTATTTATTCTTTCACATAATCTAATGCCAAAGGCCCGTTTTTATTTTACAGCGTTGGGGCTATAAATAACTGATGCAGTTTATGAACCGGGTAAGAGTTCACGTTTTGTAGAGTGATTCTTTTGCGGTTTGTGTATTTTAGATGTGTCACACCGTAGTCTTTTCATCGCAGGTCCACAGGCTTTTACAAAGTGTAAGGACCTGTGTATTTTCAGCTATTGCGCCATCAGCAAGCCTCCTCCCTCCTCCTTGCTCCTCGATCTCTGGGTGATGAAAGAGAGGGGAGAGGAGGCTCAAAATAAAAGTGAGATGGAAGCTTGTTAAATCGTTCTGCATGTTTTCATTGTGTGGTATACGCCACTGGCAGATTAGTGCTGTAATCTGATTGGTTTACCGACCTCGCCTATGCTGTTTACTTCCTGAACTCTGACAGTTTAACCGTGTGTTTGAGTGTTTTTCTCACTTTAACATCAGAGGATTTACTTGACATGAAAAATACACTGCATTTTTTTCTGATTTTTTTTTTCTTTTTTTGCACGGGAATTGAGCATGACAGTATACTAATGTGTTTATACATTTGTAAAATTGAAATTCAGAAACTGCTCAATGGGTTCGGAGATGGACATCTTTCAAAGACTGAATAATAAGGATTTGTTTTGTTTGGCTATAATTGTGTTTTCCTTGTGTTATTCTGTTTCTTTCAGAAGCTAGACTCACACAGGAGCCTCAGTTAGAGAAAACTCAAGCGGTTGGTGACTTGGATGTGTTCAAAAAAAGAAGACTCTGGAGTCCTCTCAATTTGAGCGGCTCCAGTTCAAAGGATGATCCTGTTGCCTTGCTGTTGCCCCGTCCTGGCTCATGTCTCAGCCCTCAAGAGACCTGCTATAAGCCTCCCATGCAACCAAAGTTCACGCCCCCAGTCTCTGACAATCAGCAGCCTGCCCTATGCTTGGATGTGAAACAGGAAGAAGTGCACTCGGAATCACCATGCTCTTCAACTGCTAATCCTACTGTCAGCCAAACGCTTTCAGTGCCTCCAAGAGATCTGTCTTTTCCATCCAGGCCAGCTGATACATCTGTTAAAACATTCATCAGAACTTGCACCGGTAACTCGCTTGATAACACTTCGCTAGACAAAAATGATGTGGACTGGAGACTGTTTGCACACCTGATTACTGCACTGAGAGATGGCAGAATGAAAACTCGAGATAGTGTTGAGACTTTGAACTCCTTTGCTGTCAGTTCATCTGAAAATGTGGAAAATAGAATGAATTCGCATACAGTGACAAAAACTCCCACTTCCTGTAGCTCATTTAAAAGCATTCCTCTGGCAGGAAACTCTGCTAACGCAGGCAGTGAGGACCAACCCATCAGCCTGAATGGAAGCTCAGAAAAAGCTTCATCTTCCCTCGATCATTTGATGACTGGAAATCCTTTTGAAGTTGAAACTGCATCTGGTGCAAGGCCTACTTCTGCCGGTGTTGAGCCCAAAGACTCAGAGCATCCACAAATTGTCGCTGATCAAAGAGTCTTTGAAAAGTTCAGCCCCAACTCAGGACAGATCCCACAGCCACAATCTCACACAGAGGCTGACATCACTGGAGTTGACCAGTTGCCCATCAGTACCATTGTAACCAAGAGGCCCAAGCAAAAGTTTGTAGGACGCTATACAGGACAGCACCACACTGAGGTGAACAGCGGCCATCAGGGCAGTTTCCCTACAATTTTTGGAGACAATCCTATTGAGTTTTTGGTGCCTTCAGCTGGGTACCAGTCATACAGCCAAACGCCTTATGTCACAAGTTCACATCCAGGGTGCGCACCGCCTCAGGCTGTATTAGGTTACACAACAGGAGAAAACCTTCAAGTTTATACTAGGGCTTTGAACCCGAGTGAAACCCCTCAGGTTTATACTGGGGCTTTGAACCCGAGTGAAACCCCTCAGGTTTATACTGGGGCTTTAAACCCGAGTGAAACCCCTCAGGTTTATACTGGGGCTTTAAACCCGAGTGAAGGATATACTACAGCAACGATCTACCCGGGACATTTTTGTCCACAGCTGGCAATAAGCCAGTCAAGTTTGCAGTTATTTGGGCAAGCTACAATGACTCCAGGATGGGTGAGCGTCGATATGATGCACTACTATCCGTCAGTGATGAGGAAATAAGCGACTGTTTTTTGTACAAATAATTGTTTACTGTGTTTTTTTTTTAAATTTACCATTTCTCTTTGTTTTTTGTTTTGTGTTACAGAAAAAAAAATTCATTGCATATTAAATTAGTTTTATTCCGTCAGAGTAATGTTGAAATGGAAAGTTTGACATGTATTTACATCCCCCTGCCCCCATCATTTTACACTTTATAGTTGGGCGCTAGCTATTATTAGCATTTGGAAGACTTTCACTGCCATTTCTCAGTATTTGTTCTCACTTGTGCTGCTGTACAGCACGTTCTGATCACATTTAAGAATCTAGATTTAACCTGTTAAAACTCTTGAAGTTGCTTAAAATATGTTCTTTTTTGTTTTGATGCACAGATTTTCTAAGTAGCAAAAAGTTATGTTGTGTTTAAAACTGTTTGTATTCAGTATGAAGGGAGTACGTTTAAAATCTTGGGAAATTCCATTTATTTGTAGCTTGTTTTTATCTGATAATTATAGTTCTTATGTACAGTGGGGTTTTTATGTTTTGTTTGTTTTTTCTGATTTTGATAAAAAAAAAAAAAAACAACCTATGTTTATGTTTGTATTTTTACATTTCTTATGTATAAAACGGATGGTGAGGGCTGGATCAGGTGACTGTGAAGGCTCCCCTTGTTACGCTGTGTTGGGTCACAAATTTTGAAGCCAGTGTGAAAACCTTATCCCAACAACACTGTGGAGGTCCCGATTTTTGGATCCAATTAACATCAAATCACTTGAAAGGATCATCTGGAAGAGAGTAGAATTCTTAAAACACAGTTTATTAAACGGTGTCATATGAACACTAAAAACAGTAACTTCAGCAAGACAACACAAAGCAAGTGAAGCGAACCCCGGGGTGTATAGCCTTTAAGCACAAAAAAACACAAAGTGGCATCCAGGAAGAAACAGCCCCGGCCAGTGTAGGTACATGCATAATGTATATGAGTATATATGATTACATAATGTGTGCTTATATGTCCAGTGTATATGGGTATATATCATTAATAAAATCCACAACAGCTACAGTAGGCAGCTTATCTGCATGTCGCCCATGATGCACAGTTTCATCTTCACTCACTTTTTTCACTCACTGTGTTTATAAACCACTCTACATGTATTCATTAGTTATTATTAACCGCTGGCTCTCGTCAACGGTGTGTTTGTCCGGTCTTCCTCCCTTCACTCCCAAAAGTCTGCGGCAGATGGCTGCCCCTTCCTGAACCTGAGACTGCCACTGGTTTCCAGTTTGGGCCATTGCAGAAAGAAGTCTGAGAACTATTATCAAAGGAAAGCTGCCTCAGCTGTCTCTGCAGAGGTAGTTTGATATTTGTATTGTAGTCATGACACTTTTATTATTCACATTTAAACTTTTAAGAATGAAATAGCCCTTTATTGTCATACATGTACAATAAAATTATGGTTACAACTGCAAGTTAGAGTAAAAAAATACAATTTTCATATAGAAAAGCAACATTTTTATTTATGTTGAAATAATGAACCAACAAGTTGCGAGGTAGCAGGTGAGGACCTAGATTAATGGAAGAACATAACTATTGTTGCTACCTTCACAAGCGTCATTAGTGCAAGGGCCAAAAAAAAGAGTGGCAGATCTCTGGGAGAAAATGCTTTGCTTGGGGCATAAAGGTGTGTTGGTATTTCTTTTGATGTATGTGTATTGTATAATGCTTTGGTGCCACTTGGTCTTTTTGCATGTCTGCCTCACACCCTATTCACGCTGCTAAACAGACGGTGGGAGCCGGGTGAGTTTATCTCAGTGTTAGAGCCAAGGTGTGAACAGCAACCTTTTGTTCTTCCCACTATGTTAAAAAGAGGACCTGGAACTAAACAAGCACCGGCATCGCTGCTCACGCATAGGATAGACAGTTTTTCCTAAAAAGTGTGAAAACGCCAGATTTTAAAACTTTACACTTACATGACAGGTTGGAAACATTAGGGGATCACACAGTAAAAAAAAAAAAAATATATATATATATATTAAAAAAAATCAATAGAAGATGTGAACTTACCTTTTGGTTTTGATGTTATTTTGAATCCAGCATTCACAGGGTTTATGATTTTAGTTCTGACCTTTAATTTAAGTGTTCCCTTAATATTTTTATTTGATTTTTTTTGCAGTGTTGTTGGAGGGGAGAAGGCATAAATCTGTTTAGCTGTGTCTGCTGAGTAGAGAGCATCAATGCACTTTAAGACAATTGTGAAACGGCATTTTCTGGCCTTGACTTGATCACAAGAAACAGCTCGGGTAGCAGTTTCCCGGAACATCAGTTTGGCAGATAACAAGGACAAAGTACATTGGCTTCATAAAAGCTTGCTTTGTTCCCACACAACATACAGACTGTATCAAGTAAAAAACTAGTGACTTGTTTAAAGTACATTAGATATAGTGAAGACATATAAAAATCTACTAACAATATCAAAGCTGACCCCCCCCCTTATGTCTCACTATGCTTGATGTTGAGCATTGCATAAATATAACCTCTGTCACCTTTTTGAATATTTCAGTTTAAAACATTGTGTCAAAAGCATAATCATTATTCATACAGAAATCATCAGTTCATTATTGTGTTAGTTTATGATTATACATCATTTACATTAAGAAACTCCTGAGTCTTTAAAATGGTCATATACAAAATACAGACTGATACTTTTATAACACCTTTATACTCCATTTGAGCACCCAAATCACCCCCTACTCTAAGTCTTATTGAACATACACACCCATCAGGGGCATCTCAGTATCTCAATATATTAATGGGCACAACTCATCAATATAATAAATGTGAGTATCTGCCAGTGAAATAA
>VUQR01011191.1:32077-43631 GCA_015108515.1 Hemichromis elongatus | reverse complement strand
CCCCCCGTTATAGGCTAATGAATAAAAGTCACAATATCAGAATAAATCTTTGCTGCAAATTCCCCCCTCTGGCGACATTATTAATAGATTCAGGAGAAGAATAGAGAGGAGGATTAATCTTTAAGATGATGGATGGGCTGTGCTTACCTTCCCATGCTCCTATGTTAAGGTCATTTTGATAAGAGGGTATATTTTGGGGTCCTCTGTACAAAAGGTCATCATATCTACTTCCAGGTCCCTCTCAGAGTTCCGCTCTGGCTGCCAGGAGTGGAACTGCTGTCCCGATTGCACAGCACCTCTGACCTCTAACTACCTGCTTACTATTACTCTGTACTCTCTCTTTCTCTGCGTGTGGGTTAGCGTTGCTGTTCAGGGGGGAGAGTGATGGCTGTTTCCCTCGCAGCGCCGGGTGGTGCGGTTCAGCGTAGCACCGTGTACCAACTGTAGGTATAATAGCGGGGTCGCTGATGGATAATGGGCAGGTCAGAACAGGCAGGAAGAGCAGGGTCGGAGGGCTCATCCTTCCCAGCCAATCATAATGTATTCTCACAAGAATGCTCCTGAACTTCTGCTTCATATTTAACTCTTCAGTCATTAGTGCTTTATGTTGTAGAGCTTGTTTGGCACTTTAGTGATTACATTGCTGTTGTTTTTCCAACTTTCTTTTTATTAGTTTTCTGTCTTTCTTCCTTTCTTCTCTTTTTTTAAAACTTCGTTATTGCCCGTTACTATTTTCCCGATTAGACTTTAGCGGCGTCTCCTATGCAGTCCTAATCCGAGTTGAATGTGTTGTTTTCTCTGCCTCTATTTGAGCTGTGAGGTGAAACCCCTCCAGCAGGCTCATTAGGGGAGTTTAGAGTGGCAGAGAGGGGATAAACATTTACCTTATGATTGTGTTTTACAATAAGCCTGATGCTAGTTGCCTTTATAGGGTTCAAAGGGGGCCGTCTTTACTGTGATGAAGCCACAGTAAAACGAAGGGAATAAGCAGCATATGGGAGGTAGAGGTAGAACAGAAGGACATGTGAAGGCAGAAGGAGAAAATCCACAAGAGTTAAGCATGATAATAAAGATATGCATCAACAGTTATATTTGCGGTGCCAAAATCTCGCACACCACGATGCCACTCACTAGTTAGTGAACTACTGTTTTGGAGCTTTGAGTTTGGGATCTTGTTTTTGTTTTTGTTGTTTTCAAAATTGGATTTGACATTGTTGCTATAGTGAGCATGCACTGCATGCATGTATAATTGACAGTAATATTAAATAGGATGGCAAGTCTGCCTTAAAACAAGTTTAAAAATAATATATTTACAGAATAGACTAAACATCCATCTACTTAGAGTGTCTTTTACTATAACGGAAGGCTGAGAAAACTGTCCACACCTGTCTTTTCTCCTAATATTGCCTGGAATAGAATATAAAATCATACATTTAAAAAAGCAAAAAAAAAACAACAACAAAACAAAACAAAACAAAAAAACCACCCTAAAAACAAACCCCCAAAACACTTTAATTTTATCACTGTGGAGGAAAATGGCTACAAACACTGAAACATTTTTGTGCCAGGGTTTAAACATGTTTCTTTCAGGTGTAAAATTAGATTTTTGATCACTGGGAATTGACTCTCTTTTGGGATTCAGCCCCAAGTGGCCATTGGTCAAACTGCAGTTTTTGGCACATCCACATTAATTTCCTAGTATTGTCATCTAGGTTTCTCCAGGGAGCCCCGTTCAGATTTTTAAGCACTGCAGCTCTTGGCCTTTGCCTGACACTTTAACTATATGCATTCTTTTCACTATCCTTTTACCTACCCATCTCCTATTCCCCTCACAGTGTAAAGCAGGTTAAGTTGCTGGTTAACAACCAAAGTGTTGTCTGCATACCAGACATGTATTTTTCCTGATTGCCTTTAAATTTATGCTTATGTTTGATTCCAGCGTCTCCCTCAAAGAGCTGTAATGGACTCCCTTGAGATGTAGACCACTGCTTGGTGGGCCAACCAAGGCCCTCGGCCCCTGAGTAGAATATAACACACACATGCACACGTGCGCCTAGGTCCTTTTTTGTAATTTCGTTCCTTTTTTTTTTTTTTTTAAATCTAAAATGCTCATTTCCCCCATTGCCCCTTTCTACAACAAATGCTAATGAGATGCTTTGTAAGGGCGTTAATTAGCGAGTTAGTCACTGATTGCTGTGCTTGTTTTTGTTGTGTGTGTGTATGTCAGGATGGGAGTGGGTGGGGTGGTGGGGTGGGTTGTTAATATGGCTGCGTGCCGCTGAGGAGAGGTTCTGTCAGGGTCTGCTCTGGAACCAATTAGGCTAAAGCCTAGTGTCCACTGAGGCTGCTGGGAGGAAAAAAAAAAGCCTGCTGCTTGCAATGTCAAACAGCAACATTAACACAGGCCAGAGAGGAAGAGCAAGACAGGCAGAGAGCTGATAAGCAGCGGTCATTTATACAGACAGGCAGACAGCCTAAAACACAGACGGCCCTCCACTGAATATGAAAATCAGACAGAGAATGCACTCATACCCCCCTACCCTCTTTCATGAAGTGCTATCGTTGCCTTTGTTTTCAGTCCTTTAGAGCTATAGATATATATGTATATGTGCCTTTTTTTGCTGGCTGCTGTAGGATAAATTAAGATCTGAATCAATGGCACACGATGTTCCTTTCCAAGCACCTGCTATTTCAGGTGAAGTAACTGATTTTTTTTTTTTAACAAAGCAGGAATGGAAAATGTTTTAAAAGACGGGAAGAAGGCAGTCCAACCTTGATGTAAGTATATAATGCTGTGTTCCCATGACTTCCCGACGCACCATCCTACCAAGGAGCACTGGCTTCTCCCTGCCGGTTGCTTATGATTTATAAGATGATGCCACATGTTTATGCGTCATGGCCTACATACAGCAATATGAGGTGGCAAAGTTCTACACGAGTCCCACATTTCTTCTAGAAATCTTCCCCGTATGACTGTGTGTGTTGGGATACATGCATGCTTTTCAAACACTTTGCCGTCACCCCCACTCTTCCTTTAACCTGAATCACACTGGTTTGGAAATTTGTGTGTGTGTGTGCCTGCATGTGTCCACTTGCCCAGTGCATAACCTCCTGTGTCAGTGTGACAGGCCCTGCGCCCCGCTGGCCACCATGACATGCCATGCTATAGCCCGGCTTCTCTCGTTTGGGCCAACATGAGCTGACACTTGTGAAATGCTGACCTGGTCCGTCGCAGACCCTCCAGCACCTCAGGATGCTGCTCTTTTAGTCAGTGTTCCTCACTTCTCCCCTCACTTCATCGTGCCTTTCTTTTTCCTTCTTTTAGAAGGGTCTTCTCACTCACCTTTCAGACCCATACCAGTTTTTCCTCATTTTTTATCTTCCTAAATGATTAAGGAAATTGCAGCCCATTTCCCAGGTCAGTGAGCGGGGCTGTAGCACTCTCTTCTGCTCCCAGAGTAACCAGTATATCATAATTAATCATTTTCAAATCCTCTATCTTGCAGATGCAAGTTCACACTGGTACACTGGTAGCCCCACATCAACCTCTTTTGGGAGGATGCCAATTAAAGATGAACATCTCAAGCAAAAATATTGTTTATATATATATATGTATATTTTTTTTTTTACTGGGGAACTAGTGGCCTCCGACATGTATAGATGTGTGCACTATGCTAGTTTTACCTAATTTTCCCAAATGGACAGAAAGAGTCCGCTGAAGGAGTTCTTTGCACCTATACCAAATTTGGAAGTTTATTCAATTTGTAGAGAGCATGAAATCTCACTGCACGACACGCGGTTTACTGGTTAGGTTCTTAGAAGGATTATCATAGTTAACCAAATGTAAACTTAAACTAGATCTGAAAAACAAACATGTTAGTTAACTAAATGAAAAATAAAAACTAGAACTTTGATAAAAGATGAAACTAACTGAAACGATTTTGTGATTTTAGAAAACTAATGAAAATAAAATAAAATTACAAAGCAGATGTTCTTAGTTTTAGTATTTGTTAATTTGGCAGTATTTGTGATCATGTGATGAGGCTTTTATGGACATTTTTACTGAGGCATTGGATGTCTACAAGACTGTGTTTTGTCATATCTGTGTTGATTTTCCTAAAAATTCCCTTTATCAGCCTTAAATACAATAATGCTTAAGACTAAAATTCACACTGAAAACTAATTAAAACTAAACAAAATGTAAACATTTTCAAATGATGAAAGCTATATTGAAATAAGAAAGTCCCTCTCTCAAGTTTCTCTGGAAACTGAAACTAAACTGAATTAAAAATAAAAATGAAATGAAATTAAAACTAAAAAGAAATAAAAAAACTACAACTATGGTTGTTAGCAACATGTCCTTCTGCTTTATTCAAAGGTCAGCTTATAGGTAGTAAAGCAATATTACCACATGTTAATTTACCTCCTAAGATCCGAACTCTTTAATGGCATGCATTTTTAATTTCTCTTTGCTATTTGGGCTAATTGGGACAAGATAAATGTAAAAACAAAGAATTACCAGATTTTTTTTTTTTTTACCTGATTTTTGTTTCTGAGAAAAATGAGATCAACATATGAGGACATTTGTTTTAAATTTTGATTTGACAGTGGCAGTATTATGTCCTCGTAAGTGGATATCGGGGCCTTGTAGAGCAAAATGTTGTATTTTGGACTAATTGGCCTGTATTTGTATAGCGCTTTACTAGTCCCTAAGGACCCCAAAGCACTTTACACTTCAGTCATCAAACCATTCACACACTGGTGATGGCAAGCTACATTGTAGCCACAGCTGCCCTGGGGCGCACTGACAGAGGTGAGGCTGCCGGACACTGGCGCCACCGGGCCCTCTGACCACCACCAGTAGGCAATGGGTGAAGTGTCTTGCCCAAGGACACAACGACAGAGACTGCTCGAACCGGCAAACTTCCGATTACAAGACGAACTGAACAACTCTTGAGCCACGATCGCCCCAAAAAGGCAACCCAAAATGTGATGTCTACAAATATTAGGTTAAAAAAAACCAAACAAGTAATATAAAAGATTTTAGGAAAAGTAGTTGCAAAATATGTTCATTAAAACAAATTAAAGACATAAATAGACAATCATGAACATCCCAACCAGTACCAGCAGCTGTGAGACCTAATTCCTCCAGCTTGTCCTGTCTGTCCTGGCTCTCCTGCTTTTATATGCCCAAAACACCTCACTTGGCAGGCCCTCCTGACAGATGCCAGAGCCCCCTCAGCTGGCTCTCTTTGATGTATAAGGCTTTATTCTGAGCTTCTCCTGAAAGGCTGAGATCCTCACCCTATCTCTCAGGGTAACCTCAGACACCTTTTGGAGGAAGCTCATATCCACCTCTTATTCTACCCATAGTACCCATAGCTCATGGCTATTGGGGATGGTGGAAATGTAGATGGACCAGGAAACAAACTTGTCACCACAATCCACAGCATCCGCATCCCTGGAGATGCTGCACCAATCAGTCTGTCATCTCCTGTCCCGCTCTTTCAATATTTGTGTGTAACGACGGGAGATACTTGAACTCATTTTCTTTCTTTCTCATGTAAAAATTAGGCAATTTCTTCATTGTGGGGTTTTGCTTACATATCACTGTAGGAGCTCAGATAAATTCAGCAGAGATTGTTGCTGGTGATGTCAAGACTTGTACTTAAATAGCCCCTTAGATTGTCTCTAGACCACAGCAACATTACACCTGCACCTCCCTCTGCTCACCCAATCCTCTCCTCAGGTGCATCCACTAAATCACAGGGTAGAGGTGGTTCTCTTTTATTTCCAGGATTGTACAAATCGTTCTGTTTCTTTGCATATTAGCAGCATGAATCCGCCTCTCCAGGGAGAACTTCTCATCTCTCTTTATTTGCTTATTTGCTTGTTTTCTGCTTGAACTCTGCCTGCGAATTAGGATCCCCTGTCCCAGCCTTTAACTACTTCCTACTCTAGCTTAAGAGCAAAAAGGATGGATTGAATGAAGGTGCACCCATGATATGTAAATTTGATGAGACCCCCCTCTTTTTTTTTACTCAAATTTATTCCCCAGCAAGTGACCCAACAGGGCTAAGGAACAGATATAAGAGTTACTGTAATACACCACTGAGGATTTCTTTACATTACACAGGTGACGGTTCTAGTTTAGCTTGTGGGAATACTAAAGGAGGCTTTGTGTAGTAGAGACTATTAGTACAAAAACCTTAAGAGTTGACTATCTTGAAGTTTTACAGTAGTACAGCGTGTGTGATTGTGCGTCTTTGCAATACGCTCCTCAGGTTCAGTATGTATGCGCCCTCACATGAACAGTGCACACACACATTCGCATGGTGTGTATTTAAATGCTTGATTATGCATTTTGCATAGCTTTGGGACATGCATCACTCTTCCCAGACTGCTAATAAAGTGACCAGGGAGATGGGGAACCTAAATGAATCCTAAAGTGCCTGGCTTGCATTCCTCACTCTCTCCCTCTCTCTCCCTTTCTCTCCCTCAGCGCTCTACTTAGTTATTCCAGCCCACCGTGAAAAGCTGTGTGCCGCTCAGCTCTGTTCCTCCTTATGTCTGTCTGCCGTAGCCAGGTGCTCTGTCTCCTGAAGAGGTGTGGCCTGCTCCTAATTGCCTGGACCACAGTGAACTATGGGCAAATGCTTTGTGTGAGGGAGCACCATGGAGGAATAATTTTGAATAAATCACGTAGTTAGCCGGTTGATATTTTCTGCTAAATAAGCACTTCGGCGGGCGTCTCACAAGGAGGTGTGAGCGTTAGAATGATGGGTCACTTGCCATAGGTCATGTTGGGGAGGATTTAAATGATTTAAATGATGTCACTGCCACTGAAGGGGACGGGTTCAGGAAGGATGTGTAAGGCAGCACCTCTTTGTTGTTTGAACCTGACAGATTTTCATCCTTCTCTCTTTCACTTTTCCCTCTGAAGGAGGACCCATTGCCCTGGGATGAGGGCTTCTTATGATGAGAGAGGTGAGAGGTTGCCTGGATCTCTTTCCCTCTTTTTCTCTCTCTCTCTTTTTCTGTCTGCCAGCAGAGAATGTTATTATTGAAGTCTGAGAAGTGCTGACCACAGAGAGACACGTCCAGCACACACTCTAATGTTTTAAATCAAGAGATGAGCCAATTGTAATAGACTGCAGCCAAATAGAGCGAGGCTTAGTTGACGTCTGCCAAACAAGCAAGCAAAGTAATGTCAAATGCAGGAGCCATCTGGCAACGGCCTATAACATTTATCTGCCATTACCCCGTGCTTTTTTTAGCATCTTTAGCACAGTTTGAAATTAGCATAGGCCCTCAGATCCCAAGATAAAGTTCATAGGCGATGCAGTAGGCTAATTACATGTAATTCTGTGTTTGATGTCTCTGTGAGATCGAAATTGTCGGATGCTGTCTCTTGTCATCATGAGATGGGAGCCTAATGAGTGTTTTCAGTGCCCTGCAATGTCTAGTTGCATTTCACATATGAGACAGAGAAGAGGGGTGAAAACTGCAAAGAAAGAGATTGTAAATGTTAGTAGCATGTGGCGGTTAAGAAGGACATTGGGATTTGTCCACTAATGAACAGACAAGTGTGTCATAACAAGTCAACGGCTGGGATATCAGACTGTTCTGACACTGTAAGTCACAAATCTCAAAGTCAGACTGGTCATCCATCTCCACCATCTGCAAAGCTCTCAGAAATAAAAAGATGATGTTATTAAAGATGTGCCTTTAAAAAGCAATCCATACCTGGAACTCTGTTATTTAATTTCTCCACAATCAATATATGCAGTTGAATTTTGATGCTGAACTCTGCATGTCATCTTTTTTGACTGTGCAAAGTGTTTTCTGCTGATATTGCTGTGTCTCCGAGCCTTTGACTTGTGTTTATAGGGTATGTTCTGCAGTCTGGTCTCATGGAATTGATACCAGTGAACTGCTTCAGGCATCCAAATAATCCTGCCCCAGGCACAGCTATCATTATTTTCTGGGAGGTTGTTTGTGTGCTTGTGTGCATGTGCACATGTAAGTATGTATGTCTGCGTGTTTGTATGTGCTTTGACACTGAGTTAACACTGGTTTACAGCTTAATCAGTCTGTGTAACTGGATGCATATTTATCGGAGAGAAAATTCATGCTCAAAGAATTAGACCTTAGCCCATACATCATTATCAAACACACACCCACCCACACATGCATGCCCTTCAACACATACTCAGACACACACACACAGATCCACATTTCATTAGGGAGGCAGATTCAGGCAGCAGTAGATTAAAAACAACGTGTGTTTTTACAGGTCCATAAATCAAGCACGGGACGAGCGGGATTCATTTAGAGAACACCAGAGTTGTGGCGTAGTTGCCCTCACGTGACTAATGCTCAGCTGCGATACTTTGATGCACTGCCTTTTTATTAGTTTCATTCTCTCTTGCCCCATATCAACGATTATCTCTCAGCTCACATCTGACTCGTGGTCTACGTTGAGTTCATTTTTGTGAAGAATAAGCCAACATCAGTGTGACGCACGATTATGCCTACATACTTGCATGTGGTTAGGCCCACAGTACAGGTTTACCTGATTAATTGTATGGTATTGTTTGTGCGCTGTCCACTGAAAAAAGTCAGGTCATGTACTTTGTTCTTTGCATCCGGTGGGAATGTTAGATGATTAACATCCAACATTTGGACTTTTCAGATTTACAAATCTCTACCACTGTTTTTTAATTAAAAAAAAAAAATTTGCTCTGCAGTAAAGGTAACACCCACACATTCACCATTGCTTCATCTGTCATACAGCTATTGTCTCAGCCACGCTGAGGCTTAGCTGTTTGGTCATGTGTGTCTGTGTTTGTGGGTGTGTAGCCCTGATTTTCAGCATGAGTCTGACACACGGGGAGCTAGTGTAATTTCCCCCTGCACTAAAACCCCCAACAAGTGGCACCAGGGGAGAGAGGAGCATATTACAAGTTCAAGCGGCTATGCTTTCCTTTACCTCAGAGAACTACAAGCGCTCCTGACCTGTGACCAGGCATAGCCTGTGTGTGTGTGTGTATGTGTATGCGTTTGTACGTTGAGGGAGGCTCAAAGGTGTCCGAGCTACCTTGCTGTTCTTTCAAAGTGTAAAGCATTTATTAGGGTCCAGACCTGTTTGGGGGGCCACAGGGCAATATTATTTCATGTGTTCCAATTGAGAGGTGTGTGTGTGTGTGAGAGAAAGAGAGAGTGTGTTTTCTGTGCAACTTTTTAGATAACCAGCTCTATATAGGAGCAGGCTAGAAGGTGAACAGGTTTGGTAAATATATCAAATAACTCTGTAATAAAAACCCGCTGTAAACCAGTGAACACAGTTTGACCTTTGACCCTCAGCTCCCACAGTCACAGTGCTATATGTAGACCACATGCAGCTCTGCTGATTAATTCTGCTGTGGACCATGAGGAGGAAGTATGTGTCTCAGACTTTGGCTTGAAACTTTTCTGTTCCATCTAATAAAGTGTATTAAGGTAACTGTTTGTGAAATCTTTCTCTCAAATAGTGATGATCCATACTTAACGTAGAGACTACAAAAAAATTAACCACTGTGTGTCACAGTAGGTTAATTTAGGTAAATTGAAGAAGACTCAATGAGAATGGCGACCATCTAAAAAGTGGAAATAGAGACATTCCTCTTCTCAACAATTTTAACCAGAAGTTTGGCATGGCCATGCATGAGTTATGATATAAAAAAGATACCATTAGATTCAGGTTACTGGAGTCTCCTGACTGAGAGTTTTATTTCAGCCTCTAAAACAAAAAACACCTCTAAATCTGCTTTGATGATCTGTAGGGCTGCTGGCACCAGCCACTTCTCCAGACCTCCCGAGGAACTTTTTGTTGTTGTATAATGCAGACATAGTAAAGTAACGGATTACCGATCATTTAAGTCATTTAACATATTTCTAGCTGGTTGGAAAACTAGAAATGTGAAAGTCTGCTTTTGTCTGCGTTCATCTGATGTAACTTTGCGTCAAATCTTTCTTTAGGGTCATTGTTAGCTGCGTGTGAGCTGTGCTAGGAAAGCTGTAACTTCTGTCTAATTTAGCTTATCATCTTCTGCTAGAGGACATAATGATATGACAGGCCTTTGTCATTCCTGCAGGTCTGTTTGTGGGAGCGAACTGCGAACAGAGATAATTGCTGCCTCTCATCTATCCTGTGAAGGGCACTTCTACATTTTATCCCAAATGCAACTCAATGGCTATATAACTCAAGTGTGAGTGTAGGGACCCTGTGTACTTGGATATTTCCTTGGATCAGTTTGCTCCATTAATTTTTTGGAAACCAAATCTCTATTAGGATTTGAATGAATAATCAACAAGAGCCAACTAGGGCAGCGTAGAGGACTGGACTTTTGTGCAAAGGGAGGGTAAAATCAAGAAAGCCAAAGGGAAGAGAAGAAGATAGGGTGAAGAAATGGAAGTATGGAGGAGTGAGGTGTGGTTAGGTGGGGGAAGGGTGCAACGATGCTCATCTATTACATCGCACAGGAGCCCAGGGGTCAGCTTCAGCAAGACGGATTCAGAGCTATTGGGTTTGGACTCCATCTCCCATAAATCCTGGCACGTGACGCTGATGGATGTGGGCCATAAAGCCTCCTGCGCTGACATGTGGAGAGCAACATGGGAGAACCATGGGAAAAAGTGAGTGCTCCAGGTTAATGTCAGCGAAGCCTGGGAGTGAAGAGGGGATGATGGAGAGAAAGAAAGACCTGGGTAGCGAGAGATCAGAGGTGTAGAGAGGGAGATTGAGAAGAATGGGCAGAAAAAGCTGAGCGTTTTGTGGGAACACTGTAACAGAATTTGCTGTGGCATTTGCAGTAATTCAGCTGTCATCATACGGGTCTAAAGCCACGTTGCTTGGAGTGCAGTGGATTGCTCCACAGTGTTTGTAAGAGAGAGAAAAAAAATATTCACTGCTGTGTGACTATAACAGCTTTTAGCAGATGTAGATTTGTATTATGTGCATTTATTGTTATTATTTGCTTTTATGGTGTCTGACGCTTTACCAAGATGAATATAACTCATTAAAAAAAGCAATAGGACTATAATAGACTCAACTACAGGAACTGCCGACCTGGCTAGACAGGAAATGGAGACATGTATACTTCCTCATTAACAGAACCCCGTTTGGGCCATAAACCACCATCCCAATGTGCTCTAGGAAAATGCCCTGATTAGGCGGGTGGAGGGGCATTGCTGCCCTAATGAAGGCTTCCCCCACAGTCATTTATGATATTGGTATGGGTAGTATGGTGACTGGGCCTATGGGATGAGCTGACTTACAAGAGATATGGATGTAAGTGAGCGGATGCAGTATTTTTGTATGGATGGGAGAGTTGAGCGGGCCGGGGGAATGCATATTCACAACTCATTTGGAGGAGTCAGTTTTACTAGGTTGCGGCTAATGGAGATGAGCTTGTGTTAAGAGCCGGGGGAGACGGTAATTTTACATAAAACCAAAGAGGTTTGAGATGGGTGTGTGTGTGTGTGTGGGGGGGGGGGGGGGAGTGTGAGTGTG